>MU565024.1:4585683-4608332 GCA_024362625.1 Silurus asotus | reverse complement strand
TTTTTTTTTTTTTTTTTTTTTTTTTGTAAAACCTACAGTACGTTAAAGCAAAGTAACATTATCCAATACAAGCTATAAAATTAAAAAGGAACATTTCAGCCCACGGTATATTCATTATATTTAACTTCTATTATTGGTTTTCCTTTACAGTCTTACAAACACATTCCTCTCCCCCCACTCACACCACTGTGTCTTCAGATTAATGTCAATTATGTTTTAACTCGTTTCCTGCTTATGATTATTTTTTTTGCAGAATGTTAATGAACATACAGAGAATATTATGACTAGCATGCAGCTTTATCTCCTTTCAGTAATTCTCATAAATGAGCCCATGATGTGATGAAAAGGAGTTTAATGACTATGTACATTAGGCTTTTGTTTGTTAAATTGTTTGTATAACGGGTATTTTAGCGATAGAAATGTTACAAATGATAATCATCATCGACTTAATTACTATTCTTATCGTAATCATTCTTTTTGACACGTATTATTCAATCCTATATCCAGCGCAAGATCATATTTCCGAGTATAAATTCCACTGACACGTCCTTGAACAGTGATAAATGTGATTGAGTGCCACAGAGAAAATAAAGATGGATTAACCTGATTAATCCAGTTAGTTTATTACAAATGGCAAATCCACTCTAGTTTTTGAGTGCTTTTTCGAACAATCACGAACATAAGCGAACAGAGCTCCAGCTTTTCATTCATTACCCAGGAACATCATTTTGACAAATAATAAGAAGAATGTAAAGTTTGAGAAGGAAAACGTGCTCTGATTAAAATCGTTCTTTTGTCCTGAACAAGGTTTAGTCAACAGGGTTCGATTTGCGAAAACAAAGTTCATTGAAAACATTTTGATCTTCTGATTAAAATGACTTTACCTTCTACTAAATGGTACATGAAAAGAAGATTAAAACACACATGAGGAGGAAATTACAAGGTAAAAATGTCCAAACTCAACATTTTTTCATAGTGTTTGACAAGTATCGCAATTATGGATTGGGGGCGGAGTTTTCTACTGTATGTTTGTACAAAATTATTATATGCATTATAAATACATATCAGGTTCGCAAAAAATATGTTCAATAAAGATTTCATTTAAAAGGACATTATTAACACCAATAATCTTTTTAAATGTCCAGTACCTTTCCTATCTTCGAAGTAAGAACTAAAACCCTGCTGTAATAGAAAGTAGTTACAGATTATTGGACTAAAACAGCACAGACTGAATATAATGGTACTATAACACCAAGCCATTTTCCAACAACTGCAGTAAAATATCACTTAAAAAACATCACATCATTCTATTTTGTATCAGTTTATAGTTAACAGCTTCAGCGGAAGTTATCACTTATGTTATTGCAGCTATAAATAGTTATTTTCTCAACAGCATTTTTTTTTTCCACATTCTTGAAGTTAATAAAAAAAACAATGTTATGTTACTGAGAAAGTGCAGGTACTCTGTACTGATACTGGATACTCCTTCCATAAATTGTAAAACAACTCCTTACAAAAAAAACACTATTTCACCATTTGTACACTTTTCTTTAGAAATATCAGTAGGATTTTCTAAAATTGTTAAATTTTCTCCATTGAAAACTCAATCCACAGCATTTGCAACCCACATGGCCTAAAGACATGGCTGCCATGGACTAGAACTCCTGAAACACAAACACATTCAGACACTTACAGTCCTCCAGCTTGTAATGAGACACGTCTATTCACAATTACATAAACACTGCCTTGCTGACCATTAAAAAGACATTCATTCATAGGGACAAACTTACAATTATAAGGAACGAAATTCTATATAAATACTTTTATTATTGTTTAATCTGTGTAAAGCTGCTTTGAGACAAAGTCCATTGTTTAAAGTGCTACACAATTCAAATTAAATAAATTGAATAAAACATTGCAAAGCAAAATAGCTCTTTATGTTTAATTCTCAGACTATACCAAATCATGCTTGCAATCTTGCAGTGAGCGTTTCTTCTGATAATAGTTACATGTCTCTGGATCCAAATGAATATGTTGTTTGCTGACTCTTGACTCTTTATCTAATTTGGACTTTGCATTTTGGATTTGTTTACAGTAAATACTGCCTAAAGTGCAGTTGCATCTGTTCAAGCTTTTATGATATGACAGCCTATCATAATGTGGAGCATCTGTCACAAATTCCTCTCGGTGTGCTGTTCCTGTATAAACAATAGCGTTCAAGAACAAGCACATCAAAATAAACCTGTTGTTTCTAATGTCTTCACAGTACCTCTTTACTATGTGCTTTACACTACTACTGAAAATAACTAACAGTACTAATAATACTGTCAGAGCTGCTGGTATAGGAAACTACGCAACTACTTCTGAATCAATTGTTTATCAGCACTGTGGAATAAAAAAATAAAGAACATGGTTGAACTTCACTGTAGAACATCCAGGCTGCTTTTATGGATCTTAACGCCATTTTCTCTTCATTGCATCTGTCACAAATTCCTCTCGGTGTGCTGTTCCTGTATAAACAATAGCGTTCAAGAACAAGCACATCAAAATAAACCTGTTGTTTCTAATGTCTTCACAGTACCTCTTTACTATGTGCTTTACACTACTACTACTGAAAATAACTAACAGTACTAATAATACTGTCAGAGCTGCTGGTATAGGAAACTACGCAACTACTTCTGAATCAGTTGTTTATCAGCACTGTGGTATAAAAAAATAAAGAACATGGTTGAACTTCACTGTAGAACATCCAGGCTGCTTTTATGGATTTAACGCCATTTTCTCTTCATTTTGTCATTTCGTAGTTCCCAGCATGCTAGTTTTTATCTATCATTCTTATCACAATCAATTTTTATATGTTGTTTATATGATGATGTTAAATATGATGATTCCCAAACATTGTATGATAGTGTTAAAAAAAATAAAACAGTTATCTAAATCTAATCACCTTTAAAATCCAATGTGTGAATGTGACTAAAATGTAATAAAATGTAACTAAAAATTAATAAGAAGTAGTTGGGTAATTTCCTAAACCAGCATGTATATGCTGTAATATAAGGCCTATGCTTAACTTTTGTTACACACTATACAGGGAGTGCAGAATTATTAGGCAAGTTGTATTTTTGAGGATTAATTTTATTTGAGGATTTAATTTGAACAACAACCAAAGCTGAATATTTTTGGAAGTAGTTTTTAGTTTTAGCTATTTTAGGGGGATATCTGTGTGTGCAGGTGACTATTACTGTGCATAATTATTAGGCAACTTAACAAAAAACAAATTTATACCCATTTCAATTATTTATTTTTACCAGTGAAACCAATATAACATCTCAACATTCACAAATATACATTTCTGACATTCAAAAACCAAACAAAAACAAATCAGTGACCAATATAGCCACCTTTCTTTGCAAGGACACTCAAAAGCCTGCCATCCATGGATTCTGTCGGTGTTTTGATCTGTTCACCATCAACATTGCGTGCAGCAGCAACCACAGCCTCCCAGACACTGTTCAGAGAGGTGTACTGTTTTCCCTCCTTGTAAATCGCACATTTGATGATGGACCACAGGTTCTCAATGGGGTTCAGATCAGGTGAACAAGGAGGCCATATCATTAGATTTTCTTCTTTTATACCCTTTCTTGCCAGCCACGCTGTGGAGTACTTGGATGTGTGTGATGGAGCATTGTCCTGCATGAAAATCATGTTTTTCTTGAAGGATGCAGACTTCTTCCTGTACCACTGCTTGAAGAAGGTGTCTTCCAGAAACTGGCAGTAGGACTGGGAGTTTAGCTTGACTCCATCCTCAACCCGAAAAGGCCCCACAAGCTCATCTTTGATGATACCAGCCCAAACCAGTACTCCACCTCCACCTTGCTGGCGTCTGAGTCGGACTGGAGCTCTCTGCCCTTTACCAATCCAGCCACGGGCCCATCCATCTGGCCCATCAAGACTCACTCTCATTTCATCAGTCCATAAAACCTTAGAAAAATCAGTCTTGAGATATTTCTTGGCCCAGTCTTGACGTTTCAGCTTGTGTGTCTTGTTCAGTGGTGGTCGACTTTCTGGCTTTCTTACCTTGGCCATGTCTCTGAGTATTGCACACCTTGTGCTTTTGGGCACTCCAGTGATGTTGCAGCTCTGAAATATGGCCAAACTGGTGGCAAGTGGCATCTTGGCAGCTGCACGCTTGACTTTTCTCAGTTCACGGGCAGTTATTTTGCGCCTTGGTTTTTCCACACGCTTCTTGCGACCCTGTTGACTATTTTGAATGAAACGCTTGATTGTTCGATGATCACGCTTCAGAAGCTTGGCTATTTTAAGACTGCTGCATCCCTCTGCAATATATCTCACTATTTTTGACTTTTCTGAGCCTGTCAAGTCCTTCTTTTGACCCATTTTGCCAAAGGAAAGGAAGTTGCCTAATAATTATGCACACCTGATATAGGGTGTTGATGTCATTAGACCACACCCCTTCTCATTACAGAGATGCACATCACCTAATATGCTTGATTGGTAGTAGGCTTTCCAGCCTATACAGCTTGGAGTAAGACAACATGCATAACAAGGATGGTCAAAATACTCATTTGCCTAATAATTCTGCACTCCCTGTATTTACAAAAGTATTGGGTCACCTGGTCATAAGTACGGTATGTGGTTTTTGAGCATCGCATTCCACATTTAGTCCCAATTTTCTCTTATAATTTCCTCCACTCCTCTGGGAAGATCTTCCACTAGATTTTTGAGTTTGCTTATGGATATTTGTGTTCATCAGCCACAAGGGTGTTACAAAAGGCAGGTACTGATGTAGGTGAGGAAGTTAGGGTGCAGTCAGTGTTCAAATTTATCCCAAAGGTGTTTAGTAGGGTAAAGATCAGAGCTCTATAGCAGGCCACAACATCTTCCTCTCCAAAGCATGTAAACCAGTTCCCCTTCAGGAACTCGAGCTGCGTCGAAACCCCTGCGTTCCCATAGCGTTCCCATAGCGTTTCGACGCAGCGTCTCGTTCCCTCGGGGGAACTAGGGTTACGTTCGTAACCTTGAGACGATCTTCAAGAAACTCACTTTGTGCACAGGGGTATTGCCATGCTGGAACAGGTCTGGGTTTCCAAGTTCAAATGAATGCAAAAAATCTTTATTATAGCACATCTAAAGACGTCCAGTACAATTGAGTGCCTCCAGCTTTGCGGTAACAATTTGGAAAAGAGCCACATATAGCAGGAAAATTCAGGTGACCCATTACTTTTGGAAAAATAGTGTATTTCTAGTGGTAATCAGTGGGACAATTTGTCCCTGTATGTATTATTTTTTAGTTAAACAACAAAACATACAAATGTGTGCCCTGACCTAGGAGATTATTCCACATACATATCCCTCTTTACTCTTCAAGGCATAAAGGAGATGATTCAAGCGACACCGTAAACACTTTTCTATTTAAAACCACATCCACATCCTAGTGGCTCAAACAGCTACTAATACATTTATAATCTGGTAAATTACATGTAACATAATTATACTGTTAGTCTTACTGGCCTTTTATAGAATAATGTTCAATAAAGTGGCGATGTATAAAAGTAATAGTTTTTTTCTCTGACTTTCCGTTTTCCTATTCTATTACATTTATGGCAAACTGAGATTTTTTTGTGTGTTGCATCATAACTCGGAATATGACATACAAATATTCAGTGGTAGCACAAGTGCCCCTCTTACATTTAATGTAACAAAACAAGTTCATTGTTGTTCATTTATGTGACAGTGGATATAAACCATTGTTCCATCACAACCCCCTATTTTTTTGCATCTCTTTAAAAGAGAACAAGACATACAATGCATCTTGTCTTGCCTGTCCCGAAGACTTTCCCATAGAGGTAAACCGTAGTTACAGTTTTACATTTGACTGTTACTGGAGACTCCTTCCGAAAATATTAAATAAAGTCTCCTTACAGAAAAAGTTTCTTCATAGCATCTGTCATTCAAGTTTTTGTGTCAGTTGTTGCTCTGACTATTAATACAGAATGCCAGAAAAAAAGGAATTGCATTAGTGTGTAAATAATGATCAGTCCTTCCTAATAGACTCTGGAAAGGTCATGTTGAGGGGATTAGGATACTCTCAGGTTACATTGAGTTCATGCCCATGTGTCGTAGCTCATTGTGGTAATTAGGGACTCATATTTCTATCTCATCTATACACGATTCCATTATAATGACATTAATGGGAACGACTCAAGCCCACAATCGATAAATGGATGATGCAACCAGGCCACAGCATGACCACATTCTGATATAACATACAGAAGAAACAAACTGGAAATCTGTTTATGATGCTATAGTTTTATGTTCTTAACCTACTGTATGATGGCATTTTGCGTAGATTTTATTGAACATGTATTAATTTGCATATTTTGCACATCGCCAGCTAGGAAGTATGAGAATGCGAGTATTCAATTAACCAATCATGTGGCAGTATTGCAATGGTAAAAAATGTATTTATTTTAATCATTTTCTTATTCCATTTACTCTAAAGCTGTTTCATGACAATGTTTATGGTTTAACATGAGGAAAACGATAAGTCACTCAGTGACTCTGACTCTTGGCATGATGGTTTAGCACCTAATATCTGTAGGCAGAATTGTCCTAGTGATGTAATAGAAAAGTTAGAGGACATCAGCCAAAACTTTTAGGATAACATTTATGCCATTTGGCCAACGCCCTTTTCCAGAGCGACTTACCTTTTTTATACAACTGAGCACTTCATTAAAGGACCTTGTTCAAGGGCCCAATAGAGTCAAAATGTTGGTGCTGGGATTTTAACTTACAATCTTTCGATCAGAAATCAAGTGTTTTAACCACTGAGCTACCACTTACCACATAACAGAGTGCATAACAGGAAGGCAGCTCTGGTACACATAAAAGCATCTCTGAATGCCAACATGTCAAACACTGAAGTGGAAATGAGGAACAAAACCAGTAGTTCAGTCGATATCTCATATTGATACATATACCCAGTTAATAAATTATTTAAATTCTCATTCTGATAAATATATTTTCATGCATTCACACAAAATCTATACACATATGTATAATTTAGCATAAAAAAGTTGCAAAAATATTGCTGTTTTTTATTTTATGGTTTTTACAGGATTCTACACACCGAGTGATGGAGATAATGCCCTAATGACTAGAAGCTTGTGAGTTCAAATCCCAGCATGATTAGAGCGCCCCTGCTGGGCAGTTCTGTAAAGTCTCAACATAAAAGTGTCTAGCAAACGTCTAATAATTTTTCTATGGTTATTATCTTTAATCCGTTTTGTACAATGTTCTAAATGAGCTCACAAGATATTTTTGCTTCATGCCGACATAACGAGATAAATATCAGATAGAAAACGTGCTGAAACGCAATATTGCTTTGAGAGGTAATGTATTTGAGACCTGAGAAGTGATCACTGAGTGCCATCACATCTGCACTTTACTTAATCTGTTTATGTTTCTTCTATGCCCACTATGGTAACCACAATCAGTTAAGGGTAATGAGAATGGCACTAATAGCTATGTGCAATTTAGATAATTCTGCATGCAACAGGATACTCGTTATTTTTTGTTTACACGTGAAATGTTCAAAATCACCCATATAATATTTGATAAAAAATGAAGGAAATGTCCTACTTGAACATGAATCATTATATCACACAGAACAACAACCTCTGTTGCCTTTCTTCTATCTATCTCGATCTATATTTTTTATATTTCTTGTTTGCATGGGACAAGTTTTTCATCATTTGAATAAAAATTCTTTGCTATAAAGTCTAAAAGAAATAGGTCACTAGTGCAGTGATATGCAGTGTACAGTAGATCAGAACAGCCAGGTGCAAAAATGTCTCTGAGATCGTCTTGTAACTCAATACTTATTCACAGTGTAAAAGTTATCGATTGAAGAAGACAAAATCAAGAAAAAAAAGAAGTGTCAAATATAAAATTGCAATGAGTGTAATATTCGGTAAGCACATGGAGGCGTGTAAGTGTAAGTGAAATTATTCTGCCTGGATCATCTGTGCCTAAAGACACACCATAATTATGCTCTGATATTCTCCAACCCTAAAGTTCCTTCGAAATGGAAAGGAAATAAAAAAAAAAAAAATTGTTCTGGGGATATTGTTCTTTTTTTTTCATGGGAAATTGTTAATCTTAATTAGAATCATAAAACACTTTATAAATGCCCTGACAGAAGAATTCAAATGTGATATTTCTCCCCACTCTGTTTTTCCGTAGTGTTCTGTTTTTCAGGAAATCTAATTGAACAAAATGTGTAAGTAATGAAGGGAAACAATGTAATTTATTTATTTTTTAAGATTTAAATATAAATTCATTTTTTGATAATACACTATATGGATAAAAGTATTGGGACACCTGGATTTGTCAGCCATATGTGGTTCTGTAACAGCTGTAAGCACAAAGGTAGAGAAACACAATTGTACAGGACGTCTCTCGATGCTGAAGTGTGATATTTTGCCTACACTTGAACTAGGAGACCCAAACCTGTTTCCGCATGGCAATGCCCACTGTGTCAAGTCAAGTCAAGTCAAGGTTATTTCTATAGAACTTTTCACAGCAGACATTGTCTCAAAGCAGCTTTACAGAAATCATCAGTTAAGGTGAATGGTGTGTGTTTATCCCTGATGAGCAGCCATGGTGACTGTGGCAAGGAAAAACTCCCTTAGATGTTATGAGGAAGAAACCTTGAAAGGAACCAGACTCAAAAGGGGAACCCATCCTCATTTGGGTGACATCAAGAGTTTGATCATAAATCTTTCAACAATACAGAACAATGGAGAGTGAGTACTAACATGAGTGCTGGAGTATAAGATTATAAGTTAATGTTTTTTTCTACAGTCTTTGGTATAAATGTAGGAGCTACTGAGCTCAACATTTGTGATCATCACAGATCCAGCATCAGCTTCTCCATGCCAGAGCCTTTAAACACTCCAGGAGGTCCAATGTCAAAACTCCACACATGTAATGGGATCCAATTGTACAAAGCCAGCTCCATGTAAATATGCTTGACATGTGTTGGAGTGGAAGATCTCCTGCTATAGAGCTCTGACCTCAACCCTATTAAACACCGATTGGATGAACGTGAATACTGACTGCACATCAGGCCTTCTCACCTCATCTACGCTGAATGAGAACACATCTCCACAAGCGCACTCTAAAATCCAGTGGAACATTTTCACAGTGGAGTGGGGGATATTATAACAGCAGGTGGGCAGTCAATATGAAATGAAATCTTATGGTCAGGTGTCCACAAACTTTTGTCTATACAGTGTATCAGAATATGGTGTTGCAAGTTAGGCAAAACAATGGGAACGCAAAAAGGCTATTTATGAAGCTCACACAGTGTAACAATACTGTGTAAGGCATTCGTAGATTTGACTGAGTGAACTACATAAGGAAAATATTTTGTGTAGCACTGACTTCAATTATTTTTTTATTCATTAATTCGAATGCAAAGGCTTCATGAAACGGAGGTATGAGTCACTCATCCTGCTCACATTATAAACACCACTATATATGACAACAAAAGTTTGATTTATATAACAGATTCAACTCACAAGAGACAATGCAAAAATAAAGCAAAAAGTCCACATGAAATTGAATGTGATCATATTATGTTTGTTGATTTTTGATCTTGTTTTAGGGATAAATACATTTATGTTAGGGCAAAAAAATTAGATTGATTTCTTACTTTCTTTTTTTTCAAGTTTAAACAGATTTTAAAAAGAGTAATAATTATCTGTTCGAGGAGACAAAATTATTATTATAATATAATATATTATTATAATATATATGATTATTGTTATGACATGACCCTCGATAAATTAATGTCTTCACTATACAAGCAACCAAAAATATGCTAGATACTTTCTACAAAATGAAAGGGGGCACAAGACACAGCTTCAGTCAATCTCATGTTAATCTTGAGAAGCTGTTGAGTAGTATTGCGTCCTAAATTTCTTTAAAGAGACTTCAAGTTTAATTAGATTTCTGAATAAAATGTACAGCCAAGTTCCTGGAGGCATGATGTGGGCAGAGCTAAAGAGTCGTTAGCTTGCGCAGCTTTTGCATTGCGATCGTCCACATGCTGTGACATCACTATATATTAAATGGGAACAAAGGTTTTATAGTCTTAAATAAACTCGGGTGAACAATCAGATCCAGCTGTACATATCTGATCTAGAATCGGATCCTGAGTCTAAAATTGAACATCGAGGATGACAGAGGCAATGCTGACTTCAGCAAAAGGTGTCTATTTGGTAAGCACTAAACAAGGTTCTCCTTTAATCGAATTCAGAAACACACTTCTTTAGAGACGTTCTTCTCGAGCAAGTCCTGTGCAGTGCTCTGACGACTTCCATAAAAGAATGAAGCACGGTGATGGGTGCGCATATGTGCGCACAATCTTCATGAAGAAGTTCCCATACAAGGAATTCCACCCATCGTGACATCATGAAGGGCCAAACTCGAAAAAAACAAACGTTCCGAAACTTGCACTCCTTCTGGGTTTGTATATTTGGCACATAAATACACATGACACAGTCATACACCCAAATCGTTGTATTTTTTTTTACTTTGGCCACATTTAGTATGAGAATCCAACACTTTAAATGTGTCAAATAACTCAGAATGCATTAAAAAGTATTCCCACACCCTGAAGAACAGATCTGAAAATAGAACAAAATTTCTTGACCAGAATATTTACAATCTCTGCAAACACACCAAGGGGTCTTTTCAGTATTGCAGTAGCAATATGTATGCAAAAATGATACAGAGTGGCTAATGAATGTGTGTCTGAACGGCATGTTTAACTGAGACAAAAGCCTCCTGCGATGTCCACAACAGAAACAAAGTGTCTCGGTTATAAGAGCACGCAAAGGAAATGGCAGTGAGATGAAAGTAAATCGTGTCTGCTAAATACTCTACCTGTGTTTTGTTTCCCGGTCATGCAGAGTTAACCACAGGAGGTAGCATTAAAGGCAGCTTTTATGATTTTTATTTCTCATATTGCTTCCCACCGAAAACCAACAGCATTGTTTTGTTTATTCCATAAGGGTCTTCTGCACACTGGGAGTTGTTTGCATTTTGTGAAAGTGACACAAGGGGGTTCGAGTTGTTTTTGGTCTTGAGCAGTTTGGACTATTATGCAACTTAATGTCATAATTGCAAACAAAGGATTTGCACCAGAAAGAGATTCTTGTGAATTTTCAATAAAGAAAGTATGAAGAAGAATAAGGTAGTATAAGGAAGACGCAAACACACACACACACACACACACACACACAACAAATAAGAAAAATATCCATATAATAAAAGCTTCATTTTAAAATGTGTGAGAGACTTGTAGAATACTGACTTCATGTGTGATCATGTCTTTTTTTTTTCCTACATGAAATCATATGACTAATATGTGATTATGCTTTGACATGTTATACCTTAATACTGACCTGACATTATGTAATCATGTAATAAAACCACATGGTAAAAAGCCACATTCCCTACATGAACGTAGATGCGCATGAGCTTACACTGTCACGGTTTCAGGCAAGTTTAGGAAGTGGAAAACTATCTTTAAACTATAAATCATTTCAGCTTATCAGTTATCAGAAAACATTTACTGTCCGCTAACACATGTAAGTGCAAACAAATGGCATCCGAAGAGCAAAATTGCTTCTAAATGAAATTACTACAATCGAAATGGAAAAAGCTGTTTGCTAGGAAATCTACAGAGAACAACCATTTCGTTTCCATCTGTCCACACTGGGGTTATGTTGTCGGATTTAATCCCATTTACTCCAAACACTTAGCCAGATCTAAACATAAGATCAGTTTTACATTGCAAATTCTACAGCCAAGGACATAAACCTTAGCGAAAGCAAAGAATCGTTTCCGAGTTCCACGGTATTGAAATGAAACAAGAGGCAAATGGAATCTGGGGATTTTATTTAATATCTGACACAAAATACTTTATTATCCCCAATTTGGGCTGGATGTAATAGACATGGAAGAAGGGAATTGCTTTTTTGGAGCCTGAAACAAGCACAACAGTGAAATAATAGATCTCTCATGGTCCACTGATTTTCTGTAGTTAGAGCGTAAAGCATCAAATTAGGACCTGGCTGTTATATTTCCTGACTTTTTCCAAAACTATTACTTTAATGAGGTCGAATAAACATGTGGAACAACTTTTGTTCTCATGCACTTTATATTATAAACACTGTTACTCACAATGTGGTTCGATCCCATTGCATTTACAATATTGATTGTAACTATAAATGGATCAAATCTACATCATTAATTTTTTTTTTTAAGAAATGTCTAATATTGGCACCTGGGTGTAACAAGACACCTCAGAACATACTGTTGTTGAAAGATTTGGGGTGGTGACAGGAAATTCACTTTATGTTGTTGATTTTCGCTCTTTAACATGATGCCGCTACGAGTTTATATGTTCCATGTGTTTGAAGATAAATGTCTTTCCCACACACAAACCCCATCAGCCGGTCTGTGAAAATATTTTCAATATGAAGCTGGTCGGTAGCATACAAAAGGTTGGAGACACATGGTCTAAATTAGTAATGAGTGCTGAGAATAAACATCAATAGCTACAGTGGGGAAATGTCACTAGTGTTCCCATGAGGTGTGCAGGAGACTTCTTTTGGGCCAAACCCTTTAGATTATTAACTGTATCTATCCAGCACATTAAACACTGCTTTACAGAATTAGAGCTTTGCAGAACAAGAAATTGGTGAATTATGAGTTTGTGTGTGTGCGTGTGTGTGAGAGAGAAAGAGTAGTTCAAGACTCTTGCTCTATTGTTGTCCTAGTTCACGCACATGTGCATTCATCCACTTGTATTTGTCTAAAGCTGGTATTAAAACAGCAAGTCTAAACACTCTTTTCTTTTCTTCCAAACCCATTTTTGCCTGAACCACCCGCACCACCTACCACCACTATCCTACCACCTCTGGCTTTTACACTGTGTGGGTTCTGGCACTTGTACCGGGCACGAATGCCGCAAGGTTATTCGTCATCCAGTGAAGCTTTAGGCTGATCATTTAGTTGGAAGGAGATAGAAAGCTTTGTGTTTGGATTTATTCTTGGAAGGAGTGTTTTGTGTCACTGCTATGTAACAATCAGAGGCAAAACTGTACCTTTAGTTATTGTACCATGGAAATGTACAGTACTTATAAAACATCGATATATAAATATATGTTTTACTCATTTACTCAAATCTCTTTTAGCTATTAACTGAGGTCAAGGCACCGTTAGTTGATTTCTGGAAATATCGCTAGAGGCAAAAATCCATATCGCTAGTTTTTCCGGCTTCCAGTGCGCTTTCATTACGAGAGCGGCCTCTAGAGGCGAATCGATGACGGCACATGCGGTTTGTTTTACGCATGAGACTGCGCGTTGCACGGAGAGGGTTAAGTTTCTTATTTCGTATTTATTAATTATCTAATTATATTTATTGATGAATATACTTATTTGCTTTAGCACATTTTAATGATTCAGGACTGAGAGTTTAGTGTATATTGCATACTAGCATATGCATATAATATCCTGCTTACTTAAAAAAAGGCATCAATGGTATTTTAAGTTCTAATATCTGACTTTGGTGAGCCCGAATAGGACTTTTGCCAAATAAACAGTGTCTGATGCCATAAAATGAGTTCCCTGATTTAATTTGCCTCGGCCTAAACCGGAAAGCGTGCAACATTACCCTCACAAAGATATTCAGGATAAGGCTTCCATTTAGAAATTACATGTAACCGATGCCAAGCTGGACTGCAGAGCTTTGGCTGCGGTGACGAGCCGAATCATGAGACATGGCATAACTAATACGACCTGATGAGCCATTTTATTAAAAATTAAACAGCATTCCAAGAAGGGCTCCAAAAAAAAAGCAGCTCAGTGGTTTATTACTCATAACTGGATTGATGTTTCCATCACTTTGTCTGCCATAATGTGTGGGGTGGTGTGTATCCTTGGGGGTGAATATGACTGACAGCTACATTTAATAGGCCTCACCATGGTCTGTATTTTATTATTAAGTGGCATGCCCTGACATACATCACTATTACGTATGCGTCTGTTCGCAGTCTTCGATTAAAAGATCGTAGATCAGGCAGTGTGCGTTTGGGATGATGTAATCTGCAGGACCACAGTAATAGTAGGAGTCAAGCCCAATCTGTCAATCATGGTGATGAGATTAAAGGAGGTCATAAGTGAGGTCATATATCTACTCTTTTGGGCAGACGTGCTGAACGCGACCCTTAAATGCTCAGTTCAAAAGGACATTCATGCAGCTGTCAGCTGTTACTTAAAAGATTCAGTATGTTTAATTATTAGCAATATAAAGGCTGAGGTAAGCAAAAACACCTGTGTAAACAGAATTTACTTTAATTCCAATAAATAAATTAAGCATTTTATTTATCTTTTTTACTTTTCTAGGGTGTTCATGTAAATAAATAAATGAATATATATGCCTGAATAAAGGAATGACAGATGCTTAAGATCACGGTTTTGGTAATGTGGCACCAATTTCTTAAAAAAAATCTGCAAATATTTTCGTCTCTGTTTGCCCGAGTCAAACACATTGCTGATAACAATGCGAATAGACGACCTACTGATGGCCCTTCTGCCATTAAACAAACAAAAGGAAGGATGGGATGTATCTGGCTTATCTGAAAGTGCCGCAATGAAAAATGATAACGTAGCCACAGCGTGTACAATTTCAAGTGCAGTGATAGTAACCATGGTCCGAAGGCAATATGTCCACTAGGATTTATTTTCAGCAGCAGTGGCGGACAGCTTTGAGATTTAGAACAGGACAAAGCAATAGATTTGGTGAATCCGGCTCTCGGTAAGACGTACCACTGGGGTTTTTTGTTTAGACTCACTAGTCAATAGTAAAGAAGAAACCATAAAATTGAACAGAACTTTAAACAAATACAAATGATGTGTTTTCAATTTCGAGTAATCAATCAATTAATCAATTTGCTTATCATTACATCCGCATTGATTATTTAAATTCTTTGAGTATCATTTAAGATTAGTAGACTACATAGACAAATATTGTGCTTTGTAAATTACATAATCATGATCCATTCATAAAACATTTGAATGGGAAAAATGATACATATACTGTATATGGACAAAAGTATTGGGACACATGACTTTTTCAGACGTACATTATGTGGTTCGTCCCCTAACTTTTAGCACATAGGTGCAGGCAGGTATATTTGCAATTGTATAGGATGTCTTTTTGGATGCAGTAGCATAATATCTTTCCTTCAATTAAACTTGGAGACCCAAATCCGTTTCATTATGACAACAAAATCAGCTCCTTCATGAAGATCTTTCATGGTATAGAGCCCTGACCTCAACCCGATTAAACACCTTTGGGAGGAATGTAAACACTGACTGCACCATAGGCATCCTCACCTCACCTTCATCAGCACCTGACTTTAATAATACCCTTGTGACTAAATAAGAACAAATCTCCACACTCCAAATTCTGGCGAAACATCTTCCCAGAAGAGCGGAGGTTATTAAAATGGCAAATGAAGACTAAATGTGGAAATTAGATATTTAAAAGGCTGATACCGATCTTGCAGTCAACTTATGTCCATATAATGTATTTTGGAACATTTAATAATGTAGATTATTATAATTCTTTTTTTTTTTGGTTTTTTTTTTTTTACCAAAAACTCCAGCTAGTGAAGTATTGAGGTGTTTGAGACCAAATGAAAGGGTCTTGATGGTGCTTGTGATTGGTGTGCGTGTAATTTCCTGCGTGCTAAGTCATTTCCTGTGGTTCAGTGTGAAGGTGATTGGCACTCTGTCTTTGTCATACGGTGAAGTAAAATACAACCACACACATAAAGAGAGAGCAACGAGGCTGCCATCTAGTGCTTTATGGTCTAGTTAGGTGTGTGTGTGCGTGTGTGTGTGTGCGATATTCCAGACACACTAAATAAGCAAACACTAGCGAATAAATCAGGATATGTGTGAGAACACGATTGCAGTACTATTTTGCTCCTGTAAATCTTAAGAATCCACTTTTGTAAGAATACACAATTTGTTTTAAATGAAAACATGGCTCATGCATTTTGACATTCAATTGTGCCAACATATCAGTCTTTAATCAGTGTGGATGTGAACATAATATTGAGCTAACCGGGTTGTATTTTAAACGTGTCCTCGCCAGTCGACAAAAAGTAATACATTAAATATATAAATAATATGCGCTTTTCTATTTTCAGTGACCTTCGGATTATGAATCTCTAGTTTATAATGGGGAGTGTGTGCAGGTAGGTGGATTTAAAGAGCTGAAATGCTCATTTTTCACAAGCTATACGATGACTCATGAAAAATAATGGTTTTTTCGTACAAAAGATTCCAATGATTCTCTTTCAAGGTAAACCCGAGTGCCGTTATAGTGGGCTCTGCTGGGCTAAACTCTCTAAATGACCGACACAGCACCAGCTAACTCTAGTCTTTTAAACGTTTCTGAACATCCTTTCTGTTGTCATGCGTCCTGCTGAAAAGTTTTAGAATTGAACGATTTTGTTTCCAACCATTCAGTCCAAGCTTTCCCACGGATGTCCCAGTCACTTACATATCCAGGTTGATGTGATTTGATTTAAGATGTAATCAGTGGCACATGGACTCCAAACGTCCTCCCCAGACATGAATATGTTTGTGTCTGTCTGGTCCATGATCTGATCTTTCAGCTACTGGGTCAGCACCATGAGATAATATGGCACCTGTACTCGCAAAAACACAGCTGGCAGTAGACAGATGTTTGGCTGGACTATACAGATAATACTTTCTGATTTGTTCCAGAGGATGCTTGCTTATGCTTGTACCAAATTGGGTAAGGGCTTCAATGTGCTCCAAGGAGGGGTGAATATGAGTCCCATGAAGTAGGAAACATTGGCTAACCTCCTGGATTAACTTGTTTATTACCAAACATCGTGACACTCAGAAAAATACCATCAGCTTTCAAGCAGGGAAAAAAATTGTCAAAGCTAAAATTATCTGAAAAATGGTCTAATGGATGGGCTGAAGAAATGGAAGGAAGGAATTCCATATGGACAGGTTGAAGAACTTGTAGAAATTTTTCTCACACGGTTCAGCTACATTTGTCCAATAAGAGAAAAGCATCACTGCAAATCAGTGCAAAGTTCTTCTCCTAAATATCCGGACACTAAAACAGAAGCCTAAATATTGAACCCTTTTGCAGAGACAGATCAAGTTCCCTGGAAGAAAATTCCACAGAGATGCTCATGTTCATGGTTGGCTTCCCTCTGAGAACTCCAGATTTTGATATAGCACAATGATGCTGGAAGACACATAAGTGCATGACTTCATCAGAGAGCATCAGTGCTTTGTATACAGTATGCCAGTCAGCATGTAGGAATGGATATTCCACCATTTAAATATCAGCATAACAAATATGCTAGTGGACATCATTCCTGTATATGCAAGACTTTTTTATATATAAACATAATATATAATATATATATATATACAGAACTTCTAAACCAGTGTTGCTACTTGGCTGATTTAACAGAATCCGGCTTACTGATGAAATCAACATAGACATACTTATGAACTTTTGTCCTGCTGGAAGTAACTATCTTTGGGCGTATAAAGTGATTGCTGCGGACATATTCATCTAGCGATCCGGTGTCTAGAGCCCCAGGAGTGTGTGTTCTGGAGTCTTATTTATACTGACAGGGCTAACACAGTACACCTTCAGCTAAATAGCAAGAATGCAAATGCAAACCGAAAACTGGCTGGAGATCAGCAGAAAGCACATGATGTGTTGGTCAGAAGATGTTGATTCATATGAAAGAAGTTTTAGCTGCAGGACAAATCATAGGTTTATATTCATGTGCTCATTCTAAAAACGTCAAATAACTTCCACAGGGATTACACAACACAACACCCCCAAAAAATTATTATTTTTAGTCACTAGCTGTTTTTTGGAAGGAGTCTCCAGTGTTAACACATTGTACAATTTAGAGAAGACACTAACTCAGCTCAGATTTAAAGAGCTGAAATGCTCATTTTTCACAAGCTATACGATGACTCATGAAAAATAATGTTTTTTTCGTACAAAAGATTCCAATGATTCTCTTTCAAGGTAAACCCGAGTGCCGTTATAGTGGGCTCTGCTGGGCTAAACTCTCTAAATGACCCACACAGCACCAGCTAACTCTAGTCTTTTAACATTTCTGAACATCCTTTCTGTTGTCATGCGTCCTGCTGAAAAGTTTTAGAATTGAACGATTTTGTTTCCAACCATTCAGTCCAAGCTTTCCCACGGAAGATGTTGATTCATATGAAAGAAGTTTTAGCTGCAGGACAAATCATAGGTTTATATTCATGTGCTCATTCTAAAAACGTCAAATAACTTCCACAGGGATTATACAACACAACACCCCCAAAAAATTATTATTTTTAGTCACTAGCTGTTTTTTGGAAGGAGTCTCCAGTGTTAACACATTGTACAATTTAGAGAAGACACTAACTTTTCTGACACAGAAAACTAGACTCACTAGACTGTGCTTTGTGGTTATTCAGCAAAATGGCCAGCTGCACTAGTTTAACATCAACAGAGCAAAAAGAGAGAGAACCATGAGCAAATGATCAGTTCGCACACATTCAACATTAAATGCTATTAAAAATGGATAAATCGATTTGTTCCTTACTTAATTAAAAATAATTTCTAATCATCTTCACTCTTTCACTCGGAAAGAGGACTCTTTACAGCTCCATCGCATGTTATGTACTAAGAGGTGGGTGTCTTATTAAACCAGGCCATTCCTTTACAGCAATATAATCTTTAAATGAATGACTGTAAAATGGGAAATTTTGACCCAAACAGGAAAAGGGTTAAATTAGGAATGCATGAAACTGTTTTAATACTGACATTAAAATTCGATAGATTTTATTTTGATGACCAGCAAACCAAGTGATAACATAATTGTTCACAGAAAAGGCTGGACAAAGAGAAATAAGGACGGTTGGATAGATGAGGTGAGTTCACAAAAATGCAGTGGCTCATGTGTTTCCATTTAAATCCAAGGGTCATTACCACTATGTTATCGAGGCCGTTTATTCTCCATAAGTCATGACAAGAAGACTTTGTGTCCCATAAGCAAAACTATAAAAATACCCATTTTGGTTAAAACAACTAAAGTTTTCTATAATTACATAATGATGAAAAAAGGACAAAACATGAGTGGTCTCATATAGTAATAGTTTAGTGAACATTTGATATAGAAAAAAGGTAATGCTTGTTGAGAAAAATGCTTCTTTAAGCATACTGTACTAAACACAATGAGAAGAAACTCTAAGACACAGGTTTTTTTCCACATAACTATTTAAAGAGAGGAAACAATGAATGTTAAACCCTTTCCATGCTAAAACATTTTCTCAAAGCATAAGAAGCTAACTAGAGGTCGGCCATCGGTTTTGTAGAGTTGTGAATGCTGGCACTATCAGCAAAAATCCATACCAATAGTTTTTCCGGGTTGCGTTATACAGATTGAGAGCGGCCTCTAGAGATCGCTCTCAATTATTAATGAAAGCATGTTTATTTAAAGTGTATTTTTATTAGTTTTGGATGTACCTGTTTTAATTTATGTGGAGTGTTCGGTTTGAATGCATGTCTTTTATTTTCCTAAATATTTATTAATATAATTAATAAATATATTCATAGTTATTGCATTAAGCACATTTTCATGATTCAGTACTATTTTTTATTCAGTGCTATTTTGGATGTATTTATTTCAAAACTATCAGTTAATTATCAATTAATCGGTTATCGGCAAATAAGATCCAACCTAGCTATCACTATTGGTAATTGCTATTTTTCAATCCCTACTAAAAATCTCAATAAAATCTTTATTCTGGGGCCACTCACATGAGCACCTTGCTTCGGCAAAATAAAACACACTTTTACACACACACACACTCATTCATTTTTAGTGGCATTTGAAGGTTACCATTTCATCTACAACACACAGACAGTAACACACACAGAACAATAACCAAGCCTCCGATTATGCTATTTCGAGGTGTGATTTTATCCAGAATCATTAGAATGTCCTTAAAGTCTACATGTCAACGGAATGAATTGTAAGTAACTTTATTATGTCAATTTATTAATTTTATGCTAAAACAACTCAATCCTGGAATTCATTTCAAAGCAAAAGACTGTCATTAGTTAAATGCACATTTATTAGAGTCACTGCTGAGAAATTATTTCAAAAGTGCACTCGTACGAAAGCTAATGTAGACCAGGACGATTTGGAAAAGTAGATTAAAAATGCTTTTCTCACCTCCTAATATGGAAGCACTGAGACAGTGTGTGCTGTAACAACAATTAGGTAGTAAACATTAAAGGCCGAAAACTAGACTGCAAAACCTATACCCAATAAAAACTTATGCGCAGACAAGAAATGTGAAATAAAGTGTTTTTGATGAAAGTGGTTGAGTTTGCTGGACTTTCGCAAGGCTACAAATCAGAGCATTCACCCAAGGCAAAGATAAAGATTAATAATAGAAAAGGAAAGGTGTTCAGTAATTACAGTGGATGGAAGGAAGGTTTAAACATGTACAGAAATGAGAGGCAGAGTGCAAATCCCAAGGTCATACAGAAGCAGAGATGAAAAGCGCAAACAAAATGAAAAAACAAGGCCAAACATTACAAATGACAGAACATGCCTCAGGCTGAGCGGGATATTATGCAGAGGCTTCACAGCAGGTACTGTAAGAATCCTTGAGGGATTTGGGATGCTTTCATATATGCAGTGTTTAGTCCGTTTGAATAAAATCTTGATGCGTTTTCCAATTGGTGGTCTCAGGCCGCTTCCGTGTGAACTCTATAGCGAGAATGTGAATCGACCCGAATGCAGGAATTGAATCAATCATGCAATGTTTAAGGTTACACAATTGTTTTTTTTAGCAAATGCGAGCCACAAAACTAAGCTGTGCAACAAAAAGAGGAAAAAACCCTAATGCATTAAATCTAACCCATACTCTGCAATCAGGAACTAAAAGGTAAATATAAGGTAAATAAATCCTTTGCTAATCCGTGTAGAGCAAAAAGCTCATCGGTTGGAGTTGGACCGTATACGGTATATTGTATATATATTTGTGATAGAGTTTATTGTGTGACTTTGTGTGTGTGTGAGTTTCTGGAAGGAGAGGAAATTAGCATTCAGAAAAGCAACATCAAGCTAAGTGACAGCCCAAATGTTTTACAAAACACGGCATGAAAGATTTGCTCCAGATGAAACAAGGATAATGTGTTTTTTTGGGTTGAAGGCGGGACAGAATATGAAATTCTGTTCCTCTCTTACTAAATGTGTTTCTCGGCTTGTTGTGGAGTTAGCCATTTCATTGTGTATGTGTGTGTGTTTCGTTAGTGCTATCGGGAACCTTATCTGAGAAAGTACACGGTCGGAGATTTCATCAGCGTGGCTGTGTTTGTGACGACTGAAGCAGACAGTGCTTTTATTAGATGCCATTTCCAACTGTATGCTACTGATGCTTGTTTTGATGTCGAATGAATCAGTGTCTGTGTTTTTATCTTAGGAGACGAATGCTAATTTTTTTGCATGATAATTTGCCTGTAAACCAAGAGCAACTATTTTAAGTATAATAAAAAACTTTTACCATTAAACTTTTTGCATCTCTCCATTAACTGTACAGTATATGCTAAGAGCATGCTTAATAAAGAGATATAAACTAAAGCTCCATTAAAGATGCTATTTAGAACCTTTATAAGGTTTTTTGTTGAATGCTTGTGTGCAATTTCACGTCTCAGATGTTTCTCTATTGCCTGGAGTGACCTTAAAATAGGTATTAGCCGAGTCATGTCTCAGATATATATATATATATATATATACGTATACGTGCACACTCACACATACACACAGACGGTTGTGCATGAGTCCCTTGCCTAATAGAGTCTTTACTTCAGGTCTGTAAAAGTGAACACCAGTTGCATCTGAGACAAAAAGACAGACAAAGAAGAGAAAGAAAACAACAGAAATGATAGAAACGATAGAAAGAGAATTCCTGTGGAGAATCACTCTATAATCAAACTCATCAAGTAATGAGCGTCCATTACACACCACATGTTGGCAAATAACACTCCATAAAATTGCGCCACTCCGAACACACACTACACACATAAAGAATTCAGTTCAACACATTTCAGTGATGGAGAGATTAAACAAGTCAGAGAGGGTTAAACATGAATCAAATTGATACCCCAAACTAAATATCCCAAACTTTACAAGGACACGTGTGCGCTCATTTGGGTTTTTTGAGAGCAAGCGAGAAAATCAAAGACAGAGTAAAAAAAAAATCCTTCAGTTACAAAAATAAGTCAAAAGCAGCACTCAGATAAATGAGGTAATGAAATATGTCAATGGAAGGAAGGGCAAAAGAAAAAAACACCACACTGAAAAGTCACCTTATTTCCGAATATACTTCTTACTTGAAAGATTTATAGCTCTTTTAAGTCATGCAATCATGACTTAAAAGAGCTTGACTTGTATGTGTGTGTGTGT
>MU565024.1:4452734-4584656 GCA_024362625.1 Silurus asotus | reverse complement strand
ACCCAATCCCACACACACACACACACACACACACACACACACACACACACACACACACACACACACACACAATGCTATATGTATTGTCGGTGATCACCGGGGACGTTCTGTGAGATCTCATTAATTAGGCGAGTGTGTGAGAAGTTCATTGATTTTGTGTGTGTTGTGATGAATTATCTCTCACTCGGCCGTCTGTATGACACACGGCACTCGCCAGGTCGATAAGGGCTTCAGGGCCAATGCTGGTCCAAACACACACACACACACACACACACACACACACACACTCTGATTGCATGACTATCACGTAGTCCATGCACAAATAACACCATTTTCAAGCAGGAACAAAGTTTGAGAGAACAAAGTTTGAGGGAATTTAGAGTACTCCTACAGCTCTATATTATGCAGATGGCCTTTATTTCTTCTTGCTTATGAAACATTGGTGTGTTTTAAGAGCTTTAGTGACTGAAATGGGGGTGATGCAAGGACTTCCAATAGGACTCAAAAGAAAATAAGGAAGGACAGAAAGAACAGAGAACGAGAGAGAACGTCTGGGAGTGACCTGTCAGAAATGTCCTTGGGAGCTCATTACTACTTGCCACCTAATCAGTACCAACGGCAGCAAATATCACAACATGCTGCTTTTATGGGACAACAACGAGTCTCTTAAGGTTGTTCAATGGCTTTTGTTTGAGCGCAGCGCACACACACACACACACGCACACACACACACACAGACACACACACACACAAACCCTCTCCTTGTTCCTGTTCTCTCTCTTCATATAGGCTCGATGTGAGCCCCAGCAGTGCTGTTTAAGTATGTGGATGTGAGTTTGCTGACACTGCACACAACATTAAAATGAATACCCTCTACCTTAATCCCACTCACCGAGAGTAGACAAATTTTAGAGACAAAAAAAGTTGCAATAAAGCTACACAATTTCTTAATATATATCAAAAGTTTCAGCTCAGTTTCCCTCACATGGCATAACTCATTATGACTCGACCAGTGCATGGGTTTATGGGAAAATATCAACAGTCAGAGTGGCATGATGAGTCTGATATGAAGCAGAGCTATTGTCACCAGCTGGTGTTAAATACATATTTCCATATCAGCATGCCGAGGTGTTGTATATGTTGTAATATGAAAGCAATTTGCCAAATTTGACTTAGTAAAAAACAATTCGTTTTATTCTTTATCTGTTTATAGTTATGTTTAATGTAGTGGACAGGGGAAAAACAAGGTACTTTTATTGTTTTCGCTTAGTATGCGTTATTTTCCTCTTTCTTGAGGAAGGCAAGACATAGTTGAGGTTAGCAAGACATAAAATGCATGATTTAAAGAAACTGCAAAACCGTACATGTATTCGTACCGAAAAACTTCTGTACGGATACATATACTGTTACACTCCTTCTTCTGATTGTTGAAAACCCCTAGTCATACCCCTAGTCTCATTCACTGCACTGCACATTATCCATATAAAGTATGTACTGAAGTATGTATAACCAGAACATATTATAACAAATACAGTGATACAAATCTGCAGCTGAAAATGTCACAACTATTATTATAGAAAATGTATCAACACCTCCTGGCCAATCAGTATTAAGAACATTAGCTTATTTGGCTAGTGGATAGATACCAGCTAGTTAACCCTTTATTTAACAGAATATTGATCTAGTCTTAATATTTCTTCATTTACAGAGCCTAGAAAGTCAGACCTGCTTTATATCTGATCAAGCAGACACCAGTGTAGGCCATGATA
The DNA here is from genome assembly GCA_024362625.1 of Silurus asotus. NCBI lineage: Eukaryota > Metazoa > Chordata > Actinopteri > Siluriformes > Siluridae > Silurus > Silurus asotus. The sequence continues at coordinate 4,582,887 of MU565024.1, read as the reverse complement.
TAAGCAAGGAAGTTGAAGATAAGGATGGTGGGAGAGGAACGCATGAACATATGTTAGCTTTATAAAGAAGCAGCGACAGAGTTATTAAACCTGCAGGTGATTAGCATGATTATTTGAACCACTGGCGCTTTCATCATTCTTCTCCTCTTTCTCAGCCCTGACGCTATTCTCATTCGAGACTATCAGATGCTAATCTGATAGACAAATCACAGCACGGCAGAAGGAGGGCAAGGTTGTTGAGATTGCTTTGCTCTGGAGTCAAAGCCCATTAAAGAGATTAGCATCAGTAAGGTGTGGAGTTAGCATAAATTAAACGTAGTATAACTCGCACAATTCAGGTGGCAGGTTGAATTGTATACTTTGCATATCGTGGGTAAGATGAGTGTGTAATGTATCACTGTGGATGCATTCGATGACTGTTTTATTATACTTAAATCCGAAAGGGGGAAAACGGCTGAATTTCCCTGGTGTGAGTGAGCTGTGACAAGTGCAGGATTTGGCTTTAGCCGCTTAGCTGAAACCATAGTGGACAAATACTGAAAGGGGGTTATGCAGTGTTGCCTTCAGCAAAAATACTATTCCCCTAATACCGCAGCGCTCAAAACGCAGACTTGCTGCTCGATGTCGAATTCCCAATACGCTTAGCAATAAAATGTTTTTTTTTTCATTTCAGTGTGCACACATGTCGCCTTTTACCAGTCATAGCCCTGTTTGCTAACACCTCAATTAGAGGTTCAGAAACCCAATTAGTGACTAATTGCCGTAGTTGGTGCCATATGCTCAGCTCCAAAAAACCTGGTTCATCGGAATCCACAGTCAGTAAAACACGTGTCATACAAACCAGTATCGCATAATGAGTATCCTGCTTTAACTGAAGTATCCAGCACTTATTTTTTTTCCACTTCGAGATGGACAGAGGCAGACGGGATATCGAGTAAGACACATGGAGGTTATCCACCTGTTTTGTTGTGTGGACGTTAAAATATAAAACAGGACCTCTTTTTTTTTTCTATCTCTGCCCATGGTAATCAATATCACATCCTTGTATCTGTGTGTGCATGTTTGTGTGAAATACAGAGGAACATTGTCAAGTCATTCTGAAGTGGCTCTGCTCTCTCGCACATCCACAGCATGCACTCGGTGAAGATTTATGGCTAAATTATGAAGTGTAAAATGAACTCCGATAACGGGAGAGGAGCAGCACAGTCGAGAGCTGCTGCTTCAGCAATTCTACTGAGAGCCCTGCGTATATGGGACTACACTCACAGACGTGGCTCTATACCCTCAAATCTACACATGTGCATGCACACACACACACACATATATATATATACACACACATATATAATATATATATATATATATATATATATACATACATACATATATATACATACACATACATATAAATACACACACATTGATATAAAAAATTATAATCCGTTACTTGGTGGCCTTATTTGCGAGATTTATTTTTAAACAGCTGTAAAGGCGGTTTTGGGCTCACGATCATTGTAATGGATATCAATCGGTGTTTGACTTAATAATATCATTATATTAATAGATTGGTGTGCTAAAAGAAACATCAGAGTATTTTTACATAAACTGCTTTGATTAAGCCAAGAGTCTTGTGACAAAAATGATAATAGGAACATTATAGCTGTAATAAATCATAATACTTTGGATACGTAAATACATTTGAAGGCAAATATTTTCGTACTTTTACTTTTACTGGAGTCATCTTTTACTTAGTGCATCTCTCCTCCACCAATCCAAATATCATCTCTCTTCTAAATTGTTACTTGTTCTGAGAAAAAAAATAACATTTCTTCCTTTTGACAGCCCCCTGTTACACTGTGGAATCAGGAAAAAAAACTTTGCTGCGGTTCCTGGTCTAAAATCTGGATGAAATATGAAGATAATTTAGCCCAGATCCAAATTTTTTCATGTCCTAAGCCACCTCAGTATCTTATAATAAAGAGAATATAAAGTAGTGTGAAACATCCAGAACTCTGTTTCAACTATCTCCATACTTGTAAGGGATAAACATCTGTATTATTACTTATACCAAATATTTTGAATTGACTTTGGGGTGTGTTGGGGAAAAACATTTTCCCCCCTATAACTTCACTTTATTGCTCTTATACCACAATAATGAGCAAAATAATGAGTTGTAATCAATGACAGCATGTTTTTAATCTGCTTATAGTTGCATTTGACTTTACCTTAATGTAATGTAACACTCATGTAATATTTTTTTTTCCTCATTTGAAAATTTGGACAAAAAAGCAGAATGTGTTACTGAGGAAACCAATAAAAAGATTTTTGCTTCAAAAAATTGACATTGGAGACTCTTTCCATAAACTCTACATGAAACCCTTACAGAGAACCGGTTTGATTTAAATTCCGCTGGACAGAACTAATAAAATAGTCACATTCATGTCAAAAACTAAAAAACAAGGATGAATGGCCGAAAGAGGAATGCTTTTACCCACAGTGTGGTGAAGCCACATCAGAGAGAAAGCATTAGCTAGAAAGGTAGAATGAGTGTGCACATGCTTTTCGTGATGAGTCACGGAGAACATTGTTCAACCACTTATATATCAAATTGAACACGGCTCCACATATCACAGCTTTAAATCATGTTTTGCGTCCATCATGTGTTTTTTAAACCCTTTTCCATTGGAACCCTGCTCTATCTGTATGACTAGCCTGTCTCTATTTCCTGCTCGGGTGCAACAGGGAATATCAGTGAAATTCAAGAAGCTGGATGGAGTGTAGTATAATATGTGGCATCAATTTAGGCTAGTTCTCGGTGGGTTTAAGGGGGAAAAAATCCCTTATAAATGTAATATTCATGATTTACTATTAAAGTGTAAAATAGAACCTCACAGCAGTCAGTGATCCGCATCTGGACAGTCCTGAATTCAACCTCACCATATACTGTAGCACTTTGTTTGTTACTTAATAAAGAATGGCATACGTTCTTTGTTTCTGTTTATAGTTGTCATTTCATTTTGAAAGAATTTATTCCTGTTCGTCTTTCTAAAAGAAAAAATTCCATCGTCAACTTTCATGTTTTTCTTCATTTTTTAAAACAAACGGACGTACAGTGAAAAAAAAAAAAAACGACTGTCTATCATAAAACACTGGAGAATCCTTCCATTAAAAGGAAAGTGAAGTAAGATATAAAAACGTCTATTGTACATTTTTAAATAACAAAAAGCATGTGCAAGTCCATGATCAGGTTATAGAATTTTTTATACTGACTTTCTTACAGTTTCTCCCGTTAGGGGTCCCCATCCGCATGTTTGATTTGGCACATGTTTTTACACTGGATGCCCTTCCTAACTCAACCCTCCCCATTTATCCAGGATTGGGACCGGCACTAAGGCTTGTGCAACCCTAATGGCTGGGGTTGGTTTATTAACCGGGGCTCAAACCCGGGCTGCAGCGGTGAGAGCGCCGCATCCTATCCACTAGACCACCAGGGGACCTATAGAATTTTTTTATACAAAACTGACAATTTTTATATACATTTCCTATAAAAAAATGCTGAAACAATTGAATAACAAATGCATTATAAACCTGCGATTTGCCTTATAGACAAGCTGCTGTTTTAAGGATTTAATTAACACCTACCCTTTAGTTCAAATCAACACTTCCTGATTAATCAGTACTGAGAATATGAATTTGCCATAATTGTTTATAACAACAAACAATGTTATACATACACCACATAGTGAATCATATATTACTGAAGATTTTTTTCATCCAATTGAAAGCCAATGTACATATATTTAAGAGAGCAATCCATTTTTTTTTCAGAAATGTCTTACGGAGTATAACCTTTTTCATACACACACACACACACACACACACACGCACACGCACTCCAGTCACAACAATGCCAAACAGATTCATGCTGAGCACAAACCAGAAGTGGCAAAACATGATTAGATGCCATAGACACTTTTCTGGTGGTGGAGCAGATGGCCACTAGTGACAGAGAATAAGAGTGGGTGTGTATGTTTACATTTATTGCTAGACAGACTACAGGAGAGGATCTGCAGTGGGGATTGGCACAAATGGTGCGTGTAGTCCATTGAATGTTACTGTGCGTCATCTATAACATGGAAGAACTTTTATACTTCCAAATCATACTAATGTAGCGTAAAACTAATAGTAAAAGAAAACAAGTTTTTATTGCTTCTTACAATACTTTTTGACCTTCTATATCCTTGGTACACAATGTCTGAGAGAGCATTTTTAGAGAGCATACTTATTTTCTCTTATACCTATTAATTCAGCCAATTCCTTTCTGCCGATCTTGTTTTATTAACCAATTCAATGCAAATATTTATTAATCATTCATATTTTTTTTTTATTAAAGCATATATTATGCATATATACGTGTTTTTAAATGTTGCTGTTAAAATGCGTTTCTGATATTTTTGAAAGTCTAATGAATTAAATCGACCATTTTTAAAGACTTTTTTTTTTTACTTTTTGTAAAAAAAGATTTGCAAAAAAATCTTGGAGAGAGCTGTACATTTAAACACTGTATTTGCTGAATGTGTGTACCTATTGATACTTTATATTTACTGTAAAAAAAAAAAAAACATTCTCTTCTCAAATAAATTGCAAATTGCTTTTATAGCTGCTGGAAATGTCTGATTTAGTAGTGGCCAATTTTCTTTTTAAGTTTAACTATGAAAACCTTTGTGTTTACCCAAAGATTTTTTACCCTCATAAAGAATTGACAGCATGCCAGCATGTCATTGTTGCATGTTACAAAAAAAATAGGGTGTCGTTTTTTTTTTCCTCTACTTTTATATCTTTAGAAATGACTTTGTTCTTGTTTGCCAAGGTCGAGCAGTTAATCAAAGGCATTCTGCAAAAAGAAACGCCAAAGTACTAAAAATTGGAATTGGAATTTGCTTTTATTTGAACATGCATTGACATTTATTCCCCATTTGCTGTTATAATAACAGTTACTGATGAGTCCAGTCTACATTGAGGGCAGAGCTCTATTGCAGGCCATTCAATATCCCCCAGTTTAAACTATGTAAAGTATATTTTCATGGAGCTGGCTTTGCTCACAGGGACATGATTGTGCTGGAAAAGGTTTGGCTCGCCTAGTTTAAGTGAAGGAATAATGCAAAACTAAATGAGTGTGCACTTTCAAATTTGCTGTAACAGTTTGAGGACAAACCAAATACGGCTGGATTATTATATGAAATATTATTTATTCTGCATATTATTTATTGGCGCTACAGAGAGTTTGTTTCTTGACTTCCCACTGCCAGAGCACATCAGCTTTGAGTTTATTATTTGTTATTGACTGAGATTTTTATTGGGAATGACTAGGATGGACAGGATTAGAAATGAGTTTATTAGAGGGACAGTGCATGTAGGACAGTTTGGGGACAAAGTGAGAGAGGTGCAATTGAGATGGTTTGGTCATGTGCAGAGGAGGGACATGGAGTATATTGGTGAGAACGGAGTCACCAGGCAGGAGGAAAAGAGCAAGGCAAAGAAGGAGGTTTATGGATGTGGTAAGAGAAGACATGCAGGTAGTTGGTGCAAGAGGCAGATGTAGAGGACAGAGTAGTGTGGAGACAAATGATCCACTGTGGTGACCCCTGATGGGAGCAGCCGAAATAAAAAGATTATTTATTAGCTGACACGTTATTGAGGTCTGGATTTAAACTCATTCAGTCTAATATGTATAAGAACTTCAGTAATAATAAATATAACAAATTTGAAAAAAGTATTATTTCTCCCAATGTATGTTTAAGAAAGGGGAAAAAAATGCTGTAAATAAGCACCGATTCTACAAACAGGCGAGAACCATGAACAATATATAATCACAGGTCTGGACAAGGACACCAAGGACGCGTCCAATGACCTGAGACATGAGCAGCATGGAAATGGAATGGAAAACTAATCCCATCGAATGTATCAGCCCATGAGAGCGCTAATATGCTGCCTGGGTATGCCTCAATCGCATAAAGCCGGATTCGGAACAAACCTGTAGGTTGTGCTTTGGAATGTATGTGTTCAGTTGTTTTAATCATAAATATGATGAATTGGTTTCAATATTAAATCTCTGAACCATTTAAGTGTAAAATTGAAATTAATTAAACATGCATGTATTAAAATCTGGTGGACACTTGACCGGCTTTTGCCCATGTTTGATAGCGTGTGTGTGTTTTTCTGGTACATTTTTATAGTGTTGATGTTGCATGTTTTATGTTGATGCCATTTTTTATAGCATAAAGGATTCTCATTAAAATTATATATAAATTAAAACATATATATATATATATATATATATATATGTGTGTGTGTGTGTTTGTGTGTGTAATATATAAAACATCTCTTTTGATAACTGCAATATAAAACCCTTGTAAATCACTGTCATTTTTACAATGTGCATCGGTTTTAGCAACTTCTTTACCAGGACTAATGTGTTTTTCTTTCGAATAATGAGAACTCCATGTGTGTTACTCGAGATCACTTGAGGGAGAGTTTAGTAAAGGAAGAGTTATGTTGTATTTCCCACAGGATGCTCCCTGCCATTGGTGGTGAAAGATGGTAATTTAGTCTGAGGAAATGCTTCAGAAAAGTCATTTGCAAGCTTATTAGTGGCACGGCTGCAATGCAAAGTCGAACGTTTTATTTTTAAAACGTGTTGCAGTTCGATTCGGCAACTAATGCTGACTCAATTATGATGGCCCTCTGAGTATAACAAGTTTCTATTGCTTTCAGTCAACAAGGCTCTACAATATATTATAGTTTGTAACTGGTTTACTTTTTTTAAACTGATTTAGTTTTTTAGTCTTAGAACAAAACTGCTAGAGGAAAATAATGACTGTTAGCTGTGGTAGCACACACACTATCACACCAGTGTCACTGCTGTATGCTAAGAAGTGCATCTTGTGGTTTTATGGGAGTAATTTTTCCTTTTAAAGATGCGGGAGAGAGGCGAATTATTAAATAGCAAGAGATTACCTGCCGTCATTGTTTGCACACTTACATATATGGTTAATAACTAATAAATTAGTTAATATGTCAAAATCATATCTGTAGTTGCGTCCCTGCTCAGAATGGGACATTTGATCGATGTAGGTGTGTGTTTTTCACCTGGAACAGTGGATGACTTATTCAGGTCAGATGGTAAATCAGGCAACTGTGTCTATGTGCGTGTGTGAGAGAGTGTGTGTGTGTGTGCCCAGTCACACTACAGGAATAGCACTGCTGTAGGGCTAATATTTCTGAAATACCACTGATGAGCGTTAAGGCTGCTTAGATATCTGCTCCAACCCCAGATCCCTTACATGACAGGTATTGCAATAAACACTAACACACTCGTACACAGATGTGAAATTTACACACACACACACAAACACAAACACACACACACACAATCTCTTGGCTCACACTTTATTCTAACTTGACTCCTGTTGATAATTATTATTCATAAATATGTAATTTAAATCTTAAAGCCAATACTCTGGTTGTTTCCCATGCACACACACATTTCATGGTAACATAATAGGAGTGCAGCATCCTGACTCAGCATGCTACATCCAAAGCAATAAACATTTTAATTGCACTCAGCAGTGCGGATTTCACACTAGGGTGACTAGCAGAGAGGGATGACAAAGAAACAGATGAATGAGGAGGAGTAAAAAGGGAGGTGTAATTCATTAGATGGAAATTACTCTAATATTTAGGCGTCAATCATTTTAACATACACTTAAAAAAAAATACAAAAATGAAAGAAGCTGTAGAAGAGTCATTTTCATTGACAATTCTCTGCAAGAAACATTGTTTGCGTGTAAAGTTTAGTTTGCTAATTTTCCAAAAGGGGGCCAATAATTTTGGAACTGGCCTTCCACAAATTTACCGTAAAGAAATTTAATAGGCCGGTTTTCTCTCCTTTTCTGATTACAGTCATAACCTCCAGGTATAACTACTGTAGCTACAGAAGGGCTGTCCCTTGGCAGTGATTGCATTTCGGTTTAGCTTAATGATGAGCATGAAACATGCTAATTTTCTGTTATAAGAACCTCCACTCTACCAGGAAGATGTTCCACTAGATTTTGGAGTGTGCTTTTGGAGATTTGTGGAGATTTCCAATGCATTCAACAAGATGGTGTTTATAAGGGGTGAGGTTCAGAGCTCTAAAGCAGGCCACTACAGATCTACCAATCCAACCCATGTAAAGCATATTTTCATAGAGCTGGCTTTGTGCACAGATGCACTGTCATGCTTGCAAAGGTTTGGATCTCCTAGTTCCAGTCCATGTAAATGTAAAATAAATTTAAAAGGGGGTCAACAGACTAAGTGTTCATTCAGCACTCAGGATTATGAGGTGTGTGTACGCAAGACACCATGAGAAGTTGGCCTCAGAAGTCTCTGTATGTTGACCCATGTTAGAGACACTTTGTGTGTCCTAAATTCCTTTCGATTTCCCAAAATTGAGAACATGCTCTTACTCATTATATTATCTATTATCTATGCAATTCTCCATTATATTATCTGTTGTGATTGGTCAAGAGTAACACTGGCTGCTGGTGGAGCTAATTGCAGGAAATTAAACTAGATTCTTAGCCTGGTAATTCAATACATATCATAAAAAAAAGTTCTATAATATTCATAGAATTTTAAAGCTCTCAGTGACCTTTTGTAACACCAGTCATTACTGACAAGCCAGAGTGTTCAACCTGTATGCTAAAGCACACTTACACACACCCAATCAAGACACATAAACTTATCTGACATACTCAGGGTACAATCCATCTTTTGTTCTTTTCAAAAAGAGAAGGACGACGTCTGTCCTCCATCTTCCCCTAAACCCTATTTCCCTCCTGTCTCTTAGACTTCAAGGGCAGCCAGACGTGCATCATATTTTAGCCTGATCTTTCTTTGAAGGGCCATCACTCCTCTCCCTCAGACGCACACAGCCAAATAAAGACACACACACACACACACACACACACACACACACACACACAGAGGCAGAAATATCATTTCCGCCTTTTTTTTTAAAAAAAAAGGGCTGTTTTCCATCGCTCTGTGCCTTAAAAGCGTTACCTTACAAGAGGTGGTAAATCTCAGCTAACGCTGAAAAACGACGTCGCGGAATTGCTAGCCACTGCAATTGGAGAATTGCACACAACCACAAGCACAAAGACAGACAAAAAAAGAATAAAAGAAAGTAATGGGGACGAGAAACGCATACGTCCCACATCCGTCAAACTGCAGCATGCATCTCTGTGGTCAACTCTGGGATGTAAGAAAAACGATTACGAGGAATTCAGTTCTGGACAGAAATGTGGGGAAAAGTGTAGTGTCAGTCCAAAAGAGAGTGATGTTATTACACCAGCGTCTCTTTCGCTCTCTCGTCGTCTCTTTCCCTCTCTGCGTGCTATCCCTCAGCACAAGTGTCAGACCCAGGTCGTATCCTTTTTTTTCAAAAACGTGCTCATTTTCTTTCATGTTTGTAAAGCAAATAACTTTCTGCAAGAAGGACGGTAAGAGGAGAGTGAACATTTGTTTATTAAAACTGTGGATGTTCTACACTTAGGGCGTATGATTCATATTCACGAGTGTAACATTACAAAGTTTGTGGACACCAGACTATAAGATTGGCTGAAAAACGACGTCGCGGAATTGCTAGCCACTGCAATTGGAGAATTGCACACAACCACAAGCACAAAGACAGACAAAAAAAGCATAAAAGAAAGTAATGGGGACGAGAAACGCATACGTCCCACATCCGTCAAACTGCAGCATGCATCTCTGTGGTCAAGTCTGGGATGTAAGAAAAACGATTACGAGGAATTCAGTTCTGGACAGAAATGTGGGGAAAAGTGTAGTGTCAGTCCAAAAGAGAGTGATGTTATTACACCAGCGTCTCTTTCGCTCTCTTGTCGTCTCTTTCCCTCTCTGCGTGCTATCCCTCAGCACAAGTGTCAGACCCGGGTCGTATCCTTTTTTTTCGAAAACGTGCTCATTTTCATTCATGTTTGTAAAGCAAATAACTTGCTGTAAGAAGGACGGTAAGAGGAGAGTGAACATTTATTCATTAAAACTGTGGATGTTCTACACTTCGGGCGTATGATTCATATTCAGTGTAACATTACAAAGTTTGTGGACACCAGACTATAAGATTGGTGTTCAATAGGGTTGAGGCCAGAGCTCTATAGCAGGAGATGTTCCATTCAAACCTATGTAAACTATATCTTTATGGAGCTGGCTTTGTGCACATTGCTATGCTGAGAAACATTTGGATCTTCCAGTTCCAGTTCATTCGAATGTGAATAACCCAGGTAAGGTGGGTAGGTAGGTAGAACTTTATTGTCATTGCATAGTATAGGTACACAGCAACAAAACGCAGTTTGGCATCTACCAGGAATGCAAAAACGTGTCATTTATAAGTGGATAAATGTATAGCAAATAAATATAAAGGTTCTGGCAGAGTAAAATGTACAGGAGCTGGTAAGTAAATACACTAAGAATTTCTATAAATATACAGTGGGTGAAATAAATATTGAACACCACCATATTTCTCAGTAAATATATATTTCTAAAGGTACTACTGACATTAAGTTTTAACCATAAGGTATGCGTAATAATGTGAAATGACACAGGGGAAAAAATATTGAACACATGAAGAAATGGAAGTGAAAAAAAGAAAAGCCAAGACACATGGGTATCAATCGGTAATTAGAAAGCAATCCCGCCCCTTGTCAGTGCAAATTAATATCAGCTGCTTCAGTCCCTATTGATGGCCTGTATAAAAGGTGTCCCATTACCAAGGATTTACACAAGAAACATCTTATGATGGGTAAAAGGTAAGAGCTCTCTCAAGACCTTCGCAACCTTATTGTTGCAAAACATACTCATGGCTTTGGATACAGAAGGATTTCTAAACTATTGAATGTTCCAGTGAGCACTGTTGGGGACATAATCCAGAAGTGGAAAGAACATTTCACCATAAACCGACCATAATACCAGGTGTTCAGAAGAATTCTGGGAAAAGAGTTGTCACAAGATATTTTCACATGAGCCAAGGACCACTCGTGGAAAGCTTTTTAAAGAAAACAATAAGTAATGCACTTAACCACCATGGCCTGTGTGCACGCTCACCATGCAAGACTCCACCGCTGAAGAAGAAGCATGTTGAGCATGTTTCAATTTTGCTGTATACCATTTGGACAAGCCTGTGAAATACTGGGAGAATATAGTCTGGTCAGATGAGACCAAAAATGAGCTCTTTGGCTGCTATAATACACATCATGTTCAGAGGAACTGCAAATGGAACTGCACATCACCCCAAAAACACCATAACAGTGAAGTTTAAAGGTGAAAACCTCATGGTGTGGGGCTGTTTTTCAGCATACGGTACTGGCAAACTTTATATAATTAAAGGAAGGATGAATGTAAAATGTATAGAGACATTCTTCATAAAAATGATGACGATAAAATTTAAATTTCAGCAAGATGATGATTCCAAACACACAGCTAAGGAAACTCTCAATTGGTTTCAGAGAAAATAACGGTGCAAGAATGGCCCAGCCAATCACCTGCCTTGAATCCAATTAAAAATCCATTGAAAGAATTCAAGATTTCATGGAATCAGAGTTCATAAAGGAGGCCCACAGAACCTCCTAAAGCTGTCATTACCAACAAAGGCTTAGGTATAAAGTATCAAATACATTTCTGTATTGCAGAACATTTGATGTATTGCATGGGTTTTTCCCAACATCTGGTGAAAATGTCATTAGCACCTTAAGAAATATGGTGACGTGTTCAATACTTGTTTTACCCGCTGTATATATGAACATATATGAGAAGTTATAAGGCACAGGATGTGAGGAGAATGTGGGATATAAAAATGTACACTATAGGATATGTACAATGTATGTACTGTAAAACTGTAACAGATACAGACACAGTGTATATACAGATGATATATTGATAGGAGAATTTAGGAATTTATACCATGAATTGTATACAGGATAAATGAGTGGAATGATTGAAAAGTATATTGCTATTATATATTAAATGATTGTCTTCATGAATTTGGCTTTGTGCACAGAAGCATTTTGCAGTGAGTGTACACAAGCCGGGACACTATGAGACGTGAAATCAAAAAAACTATTTTGATCTTAATAGTACACGCTAATTCACTAAATCGTTTCAGTAGAGAGGAGTTTTAACAGGACCTCGAAGGCCACAATAAAAAAAACTATGATGCCAAAATCAAAAATAGTAAGAGGAATTAAAAGACAGAGACAAATGGAAAATCAAATACACACCAAAGTATTATAACGCATTTGATCTCAGGCATTTCAGGTCACTTTTAATTCTAAACTAGTGAGCTATAATTGCTGACATTTACAATACTGACATCTTTACCCTCTGAGTGATGATGGAAAGGCATCGTAATATCCTGACCATGCATTCGAGTTGCAGTTAATATTTCATCATGTTGGAGTCGGATCGTTCAAGATATTGAAGATATCCAGACAACGGTAACTCATTTATTATTAAATACTTCTGAAAGTTTATTTAAACTGTGAGTGAGTTATTTTCTTTCAAATCCTGCTCCCACAAAAAAGTTTGATTAGTTTTCTCAAACTCCTCAAAGGTTCACCACATTCCTTCGTTTATATCACTTTCAACTCAGTAGTTATTTTCACCTCCATGACTAGTTAAAATGAAAATGTAATGTAAACCTGTACTAGCGTGTTTGTTTGGAACAGTGTGAGACAGTGTGTTTGAGTCTATACAATATTAACAAAAGGATTGGGATATTTGAGAATTTTAGCCATATGTGGTTCTTCCTTAAATTGTTAAAGCAAAAAAAGTTGCACGATTGTACTTGTAATTGTAATTTTCCCTTTGACAAAACCTGCTCAAGCATGATGATAACACTGTGCAAAAAGCCAGCATGGACATATGCTGTACTGGTGTTGGAGTGGAAGATCTCCTGCTATACAGTAGATCTCATTCCTCAACCTTACCGAACACGGTTGGGATGAATTGAATGCAAACTGCACCCCAAGCCTCACTTTACCTACCACTTTACCTATTAGTACCCGACTTTACGACACCCTTCTGACTAAATGAATCGCCACAAATTTTCACAAGCACACTAGTTCCAAAATCTAGTGGAACATCTTTCCAGAAGACTGAAGGTTATTATAACAACAAATTCAAAAAGCACACATCTTATTGTAAGGTGTTCACAAATCTTTGTCAACGGATTGCAAGTGGTCTTGTTTTGGATATTTTTTAAACATATTTTCATAAAGCAAGCTTTTAGTACACATGCATTGTCATGCTCGGACAGGTTCGGTTCTCCTAAATCAAATAGAAGTCTCATGCTTTTGCATACAAAGACATCTCATACAATTGTGTGCCTCTGTGCTAACAGTTTAGTAAAGAGCCACATATGGCTGGAAAAGTCAGATGGCCCAATACATTTATTCATAAAGTTTATATTATAATATTACAATAAATAAATGCACATACACTGATAATCACTAAAGTTTTATTATATAAAGAAGTAATACTTCTAAGTGTAAAGCTACAGATTTAACACTTTTTAAAAGGTGACAGATCGATATAAAGGTGAGGAAAACTAAAAAGGAAATAGGTATACAACTTTTCCACAACATTTTTTCTGACCGCAAAGCAAATTTGCACGTTCCTCCGTATTTCTGGACCTGAATTTCCATAAAGCACAGATGCGTGAGCTGATCTTTTTTTTGTATTTCTTTTTTATTTACACCTCCTCTGTTCACAAAACCGAACTTGCGTTATTCACACAATGGCTCATTTTTAGGCAGAGTGTTTTCTTTGAACCCCCATAATAACAGAATTGTGGATAATTACAAACACTGGCTTCGTCCTCTCTCTCTCTCTCTCTCTCTCACGCTACATTCTTTCCCATAAACTAACTTCTCTCAGACACCTACGCAGTTTTTAAACCTTGAAGTGTATAATCTGATCAACAATTAAATCGAAACGACACAATGTTACTTTCTTTTTTTTTCTCTGTTTAAATCATTCGCTTGGAATAAACCACCAAGAATCAGCTATAATTACAAGATAATTGTTTACAAACAATGATGCCAATAATAGTGTGAACAAAAATGTAAGTGTTTGGTAGTAAAGGTACATGTTAAATCATACATGTTGGACAGCTTAATGTCTTTGCGCACACTTATGCATTTCTCAGATGACAGGAGGCTTGAAAAGAGTCTAGATTTGGGGAACATATGCAGAAATCAGGAAGCTAATAAGCAGATGTCGGAGCGTTCAGGTAGAGTGGAGCAGTCAGTTGGAGGGGGCAGTGTTCAGGGAAACCAAAGTATTAAACAGCCACAGCTACATATACATTACATATTCTATTTAAAAAATAATAAAAAAAAATTATAATCCTAAAAGTTATATGATTATTATATAATATTAGAAATAGAAGTGACCATTATTTAATTATTTAATCATATGATCATTCATATTAATCCAGTTATTAAAACATTATTACATAAAAACTTAGTCACACAATAGCAATATTATTTTGATTCTAAATGGATTTTTTAATAACCAACTATTAAAATAAAATATTCATCCCTTACTTACTATAGGTTAAGCAGTCATAGCTTCAGTCTATATCTAAAAACTAGAGTTCAACTGTATTATATTTAGGGTTACAAAATGAAGGAAATTTCCGAGACTGTAAACTTTACATGGGAAGAACAGGAATACATGGGAATAAACTGGGAATTTACAAAATTGCAGCTTAGTCTATAACAGGGAACTTAAATGTTGTTGAAAAAATCTTGCAGGATAATCTTGTTCAAAAACAACTAGATTTATTGCAATATTTATGATAATATGCAAACAGCACACTTTCTGCAGGGCTAATAATCTTGTACACAAAATAATGTGTAAAAATATTAATCTTGGCAAGTATTGAGGTGAATTACATAAATATGATTATAAATTGTTTTTAAAAAATCTGTATTTGTTTGCATGCATGTCAGTTTATGACCAAACAAATGTATATGTATGTATATATATATATATATATATATATAATAGAGTTCATAAACGTTTCCCCACATTTTTATTAATTCCCATAAATTCCCATAAAATCCAAAAAGTTCCCATGGAAACTTTCCAGAAGTTTTTGCACATCTTATCTTATCTTAAATACCAAACTATTGAAATGCAATATTAATCCCTTATTCATTATGGGTTCATCAGTAGTGGCTTCAGTCTTTATTTTAGAAACTACAGTGAAACTGATGGTAAAAGATACAGGTGTGTGTGTCTGTGTGTATATAAGCAGTTGCTTCCTGTTAGTTTAAGAGTATAATACTCTGTTATTATGTATTCTATTATTAAACATTTAACACCATTTATTCTAGGATTAAGGTATTTGAAATATAAATCACTTCATTAACACATACTGTGAAAAACATTATAACATGACACGTCAAAGGAAACCTTTGAAAATCTTTTATTGAAAATACCTTGTACCTATAGTTATTATTGTATTTATACACTAATGTATATATTTATATTATGTTTCTACTTTATATATTTGCACATTTCTTTTCTTTGCTGAACAGAATTTTCCCAACTGTGGGACGAATAATGGTATATCTTATGTTATATGTACTCGCCTACTAATTATTGCTTTGGAGGAGCTAGAACAACAACAAAAAAAAACATCTTGCCCCTGAACTAACACCTTTCAAACTATTAACCGAGCAGAGACCTTGCTCTGAGGGTCTTTTCAGCACTCTTTCAAAAACAGCACGAATGGGGGAGGGGTAATGCTGTATAAAGTGTGAAAACCGGGCCCTGTTCTAATAACCTTTAGAGCTATGTGACCTTCTGGGTGAGCGAGCCCATTCTGCCGTGTTCGGGGAAACATTCTTTAAAGTGTACAGCTAGATTGGACAGTCTGACCTCCCTGAGGCCTAAACTGATAAATACCTAAGCTACAAGAAAGGGTGTGGGCTCTACAGCCCGGAAAAATGTCTTTCACTATTTCTGAGTGCGAGAAAAAATTATTTATATGCATCTAAAGACCTTCGGAATCGCTTTCGACACTGCCCATATTCCTAAATTATTATGGATTATTTTTAAATAATTAATAAAGCTTTAGAAGGCTCAAATAAATAATTCTTCAAAAACTTCTATTCATAATGAACTTTTGATTATAATCCCTGGTGCTCTATTGCACAACCTTTATAACTAAGCAAACACTAATGATGTTATCAAGCATATATTTATAGCACATTAAGAACCATTAGGAGAGTTACGAAGAATCACAAGGAACTTAGAAAAGAATTAGAGGCGCAGTTATAAGGATGTATGAACTGCTTTCAGGTCCTAGTTTAAAGTTTTAAGTTGTGTGAAGTGTGTTGAAAAACTTTGAGTGTTACGTGGCGTGTATCAAGGAATATGTGAAAAAGAACGGCGATTAAGCTCCTTTACAGGAATTTAAAAGGAAATAACATCAAGCTTCAGTTGCAACACAATGAGCACAGGGTTTGATGCCATGGAGTTTTTATTTTTATATCTCGCTTTCTAGATTCATTTTCTTATGAATGCTAAGCTAGTGAAGTCATTTACATTTTGATTAGGCGCGTATTATTGTGCCGTCAAGCACGATGTGTTCCTTTATCTCAGTCTGGAGCTTTTGTTTAGATATGAAAACGGCACTTTTTTTTCTAATTAAATTATCCACCATTACGGCGGGGCATATCTATAACCATTTCTGCATGTGTTTTACAAGGATAAAAATGCTATTGATTTTTTTTCCTTCCTTGTTTTACAACTGAGAGATAAACCGAGTTGTGTTCATAGTCTGACAAATGTTATTGATGATCCCACAGTGGCTAAAACCAGGAGGACAATACAATAGAAGAAGAGGAAGAAAATTAAGAAATCATCACATGATGACAACCAGGGGATATAATAGGACTCATTATAACGTCACATTTTTAAAAGGTCAAGTCTAAAGCTTGCTAAAGATCTCAGGAGACAACATCATTAAAAAACACTCGAATGGAAAAAAGCTACAGAGGCAAAGCAATGAGCAAAGACCAGAAAAACGACTGCCTGTACGGCAGGTTCGCTAATATGAAGGTGAACATTTCATCCCCTGCACAATGCACAAGTGCCCCACACAATGTTTCACAAGACACTCTTAGGAGAATGATAGAAAGGAAGGTAGTTGAGAAGACTAGCAGTCACTCAAAAAAGGATGCAGGATGACCTGAAAACAGCAACAGTTATTTTTTGACAATAACAAGCAATTAACTACATTGCAATCTCTGTTCAAACATTCCACATAAATCTCCTGTGCTAGAAACAAGCAATAAAACAACAAAAAACTAAAAAAAATTGTTTAGAAGAACATTTTCTAGTCGGAAGAAATTAAAGTAGAACACTTTGGAAATAATTCAGCATGTCATGTTTGGAGAAAATATTTTTGTGTATACAATCCCTAGATTACCATACCCCCAGTGAAGCATGGTGGTGAAAGTGTCACTGGCACTAGGTGGCTGGTGGTGGCACTAGGGCATTACATGCCATCGAAAGAACACAGGACTTAAACAATGCACCAAAACACAGTAGATAGCAATTATTTTCTAAATTAACTGAATCACCCAAAAAAATCCTTGAATGGCCAAACCGCACCTGAATCCCATTGCAAATGTGAAGATGTTAAAATTGTGCAGGATCAGCAGGATTCTAGTCTCCTTTGGGGAACTGAGGAAGCTTTTCCAAAATAAATGGGACAGGAAATTTAGACATAATTAAGACAAACTTTTTTCCCCACTCTTTGAACCCCGCGGCTTAAACAATGAAGCGGCTAATTTATGGATTTTTCCGGGGTTTTTCCCGGTTTCACAAGCTTCATGCAAAATAACTGAGCCCCATAACATTAGACCAATGAAATTGTAGAACGGGTTCAGGTGAACCAATGAAACTCTGTATTTTAAATCAGATGCGCTCCCACTGAATCGGGCCGCACCACATCATAAACATGGATGATGTTCCTCTGGCAAATGACCTGCCGCTCACTCGGACTGGCAACAGGAAATGCGAATCGTTCGTTACGCTGAAAACAACCGGGCATGGAAAAACACACTTCACCTGTGTTCTGAGCTGCACGGCATCGGAAGAAAAGCTTCACCGATGGTGATTTTTAAATCATGAAGATGCCAAAAAAAAAACTCCAGAGAGAAATTGTTGTGAAAGGAAGGGGGAAGACAGTGAACAATGACTTTCTTGGTAGGCTACTGTTTATATACAAGCCGTGTAAAAGACACTGTCTTACCTTAAAGCCTGAGTAAAGTTTATTAGTTTCAATGTTTCTGCGGCTTATAGACAGGTGCGGCTTATAGGCAGGTGCGGCTTATAGACTGGTGCGGCGTGTTTATGTTTTAAATAATCTTTGTAAAATTCAGTGGGTGCGGCTTATATTTGGGTGCGCGTAATAGCCCGGAAATTACAGTAAATCAAAAGTCAACCAAAGACACTCTGTGAGTACAAATATGTGGCATGTTCATTCCTGCAAAATTACCAGTTACTATAGAAACATGAATATATTCAAACCAGCAAAATTATATAGACCTGTGCTTCAGATTGCAGCTGGAACTACAGTCACACCTGTATAATGTTATCTAAAACAGCAAAAAATGTAAAATTGTAAGACACTTGAGAATCCTTCCAAAACTAATAAATAAATATTATATAATAGACATAAAGGTTCAATTTTGGGTTCAATCCAGGGTTAGAGTTAGAAAATGTTCTTATTGCTATGCATTTTTATGCATGTTTATATTTCTCCTAACAAACTTCTCCACAATCTCTTTCCAGGAGTCAGTATGGCCAAATTGAACACTTCGAAAATAAGTAAAGATGGACGCAGTGATCGTTAAAATGCTTCAGCTCCCTCGGAATAAACATCAGCTGCAAAAAAAAAAAAATTCAGGCCGCATTTGGCCGTATTGAAAATCAATAAAGAGAACCTTTCAGTCTTTCGGTGACTGCTGGACTTTTCTGACTTCACTACATTTTCATTCTGACTTCATTTCCTCTATATTACTGTACACTGCTTTGAGGCAAAAAGATCCATACACGCTCATCATATGGTACATGAGTTTGATGCGTGTCATCTCTGATCAGAGGAGAGTCTCTCTCTCTGGAACATGTGCTTTGAGAGATGTCGATATTTGATGGACGTTTGAGGTGTGTAGAGTGAGACGGAGTTTACAGGGTTTATCTTTATCGAGTTTTAGACCTTGACAACAGACAGGAGAAAGAGAGAACGTAAAATGATGGAATAGTCAGATGGAAAACAGCAGAGAGAGCATCTTGAGTTGGGTATACTCGCATGAAGTGAACTTCTTTCTTTTACTGTCATAGTTCTGTTCCCACAGTAACAAATAATAATAAGAAACTGGATTAAATACTTAAATACTAGTTCTAAAATGGTCACACCAAGAAATATTTCCTGTTGAAACAGATGATAACATGAAATATCACGATTATATACAGCATTTGAAACACTTTAAATGGAGCATTTGTGTTCAGGTTTCTTTTGTCACAGATTTATTTTATGATTAATTACAATCAAATCTTTCATTTATTAATAACCATTTCGTAGACTTCCCACCCACTCGCATCTTAATGAGTCGAGGAGCAGCTCATATTGTGTGTCAAGGTCAAAGAAAAAATCTTTCATTAACATTATATAATTATTTATTTTAGGTTCCCTGGTGGTCTAGTGGTTAGGCTGCGGCGCTCTCACCGCTGCAGCCCGGGTTCAATCCCTGGTCAGGGAACCAACCCCAGCCATTAGGGTTGCACAAGCCTTAGTGCCGGTCCCAAGCAAAATAGGGAGGGGCATCCAGTGGAAAAACATGTACCAAATCAAACATGGGGATGGTCCGCTGTGGCGACCCCTAATGGGAGAAGCCGAAAGAAAGTTATATAATCATTTATTCATGTAGATTGTTTATTTAATATATTTACTTTTGTTTACTTACTCAATGAAGCTGTGCTTATTTAGCAAAGTTTATTAAAATATTAACATTATATTATATATACACACAGTATTTTTACATAGATTTGGTACAATTAAAATTTTACCAAAATATGTGATAAAAAATCTACCTTTTTGAAATCATTTTGATTCAGAAAGAAAGGTATACAATTTACTTCACTAATTACAATTCCATTTAACCATTACACTTAAGCAGCATGTCTTCACGAATTTGAAGAACTGCTGATGAGTGTGCAATGAATGAAAAATCATGGTCCGTAAACCAGAGACGTAGAGAATAATTTTTGCTACACAATCCTAATGAATTCATTTGTACAATTTCTATCTTTTCTATTTTATACAATTTCTATCTTTATGCCACTTAATGTACCATTAAGTTGTTAAAGATTAGGGTGAGTAAAGCTAGGGCATGACCAGGGCAGAATGGGTGCAGAAATATGAAAATTAGCTTAATAAACCTGCACTCTGTATTTTTTTAACATTATTTTCAGAGAAATTTAAACTCTGCTTCTGCTCTGGCAAAAGGGTGTTGAGAAGGAAAGGATTATGAAAAAAATATGTAAAAGTAGATGTGTTATGTATGTATTAACAATCCAATTTTTTGTTGTTGTTGATCAAAAGAAAAAAAAAAAAAGCACCGTCAAGAGACACACATTACGGCCAACTAGGTCACGGCATTCATTACAAATTGAGTGGTCTGGTTTCCAAACATGGAATAATAGAATGATATTTTGTGAGATGTTAGCATTGGGAAACGCAGCTCTGCTTAACATACAGCACTGGTTATCATGCAATTATTAATAAAGCACAGCTGAATAAACTTTCCAGGTTTGCTAACATGCTAACATTATTATATTACTCAGGCATACAGATCAGAAACAGAACCGGTGATTTTAGTAGCCAGGTTTGAAAATGTATGAAAGTGGTATAAAATCAAATGGTTTAATCCATGTCTTTACCTATATTGGTACACGCATTTTCATGTTTGGCATTTTTAAACACCTGTTGGCTCACAGTCAGCTGCGGACTCCATTTCCCAGCAACCACCACAGTTGCCCATCATGGCCAACACAGACGCCATCTTACAATATATTCATTCATCCACAAGATTTGTCTGGCTTGTTTATAGAATATTTTTCACTTTCGTGCACTGCTATTTCATGACAACACCTCAACATTAATTATAATCCAGCACTAACAATTAGTAAACAATTTATTTTTAATTATAAAAAAAAACCAATTAATTATTATTTAAAATATCCTAAAACACACAAGAAAAGAAGTCATGTTAGGGCAAAAAGTAATTGATACAAAGTGGAGACTGAAACTGTGAAAAAAAAAAAAAAAGGTACATAAACATCTTACAGTTTGCTGTAAGATCTATGACAACTCATGGACGTGGACAGTTCCTTGTGTAAGCTGTTGAAGAAACGGTAACACAGCGCATCCATATAAATCCTTGATTTATTAATCGACACCTTCTGACCAATCAGATTCCAGACTCCCGCAATACTGCGCTATAAAATACGGCAGTGAGACGGAATTGGCTGCTCGACAAATAACTTCCCCGGTCCAAATAGCATCTGCATTCTCTTTAATATTCATTTGGAGGAATTGCGTATTAGGAGTGTGTTTGCGTTCGCTTAGATGTGCTATATGAGACCAATATGAAGACATTTTCGAATAAGCACAGTGCTATGAATAATGTATAGGAGTAATATATAACCCAGCCAACAGAGCAGATACACAGACAGAGGGAGGGATATTTTACGATTTATTCTCTGTGCTGTTTCCGTGTGTGTGTGTGTGTGTAATTGTTTTTGTGTGTGTATATATGTGTGTGTTTGAGCTTGTGGGAAAGCAGCCAACGATGCTAGGCTTCATTTGCGTTTCCTCTGAGTCTTTGTTCTGTCTCAAATGGGTCCAATAATCACAACGGCGCTGCCGTGCCATCAGATGTGAGAGTGTAGCGAGCCTGCTTGCTCCTGAAATATTTGTGCAACACAGCAAACCACAAAGGAGGTCTGATAAAAACCGAGGCTGTCAAAATGGCTGCCGGATAAAGGAAACTTTCCAAGCAAAGGAATACTGAGAACATCAGAGAGTGCTTTGTGCTTGATGGGGGATTTGTAGTTGCCACTTCTATCCCATCTGTTCAAATTTATGAAAAGTCAGGGGTTAATCTGCCACTGAGTTCCAATATAGCAAGTAATCTACAGTAGTATAGCGGTTTCCTTGCGAAATATTGCCACTTTTAAAATTGACCGAAAAAAAATCTTTAACGAACCCACAGAATCAAATGATCAATATGCGATACCACACAAAATGACATTAGTCTAATACGTTTTTCTTGCCTTTCTGACACTTTTTTATTCAACCCTTTAAAAAAGGTAATTTTTTTAAAAGAAACAAAAGATATCACATCTAATAGTTGTTGCAAGCAAGAGCCAACTCTGTTCTGCGTAAAGGATTGAAACCTAAAAATTCTGCTTGTCATCAGAATCGTTTGCTTCTAACATGAATTTTAGTAAAAAAAAAAAAAAAGCCAGGATCGTTAAATGATTACCAACATTTTTAAGCTATTATATATCTGCGCCTATGTCTGGCAAAAAATACAAATGACCGATCGATGTAAGCCCCATTATGGTTAATACTGCAAATGCGGATCATAGAATATAATGCTACAGCACCCAATAAATCCTATATAATTGTCTCCAACTTTGACCACAGTTTGGGAAAGAACCACATTTGGTTGAAAAAAAAAAAAAAAAAAAAGCCAGGATCGTTCAATTATTACCAACATTTTTAAGCAAATATATATCGGCGCCTATGTCTGGCAGAAAATACAAATGACCGATCGATGTGAGGCCCATTATGTTTAATACTGCAAATGCGGATTATAGAAGCCTATTATAAAAAAGGTCAAATTAATTATGTTATATCCAATAATATTTTAAATAAGGTGTATTGCTAATCTAAATATTCAAATTTGTACTTATTTATATATTTATTCATATTTTTTTCCACTGAAAGGTAAATGAGCTACTCCAGGTCATCATTTGAAAAATACCACAAGATCCTGAACAAAACCTGTCATGACTTGTAGCTTCAATTAATAGCTCCAATGCTACTGAATCGTAATGTACCTCAAAGTATCATAGCAATTTCGTTTGTATTGTCAATACAATGTTGTATTGTTCTTGGGCAGGGGTATGCAAACTACAGCTCACCCCTAGATTTGGAACGGCGATCTGAACAATGTCGGATACATATTTTGAATTCCAATCAAGTCTATGAGCAAAAATCCATACCCACAGTTTTTCCGGCTTCTGGTTCGCTGTCATTACAAGAACGGCCTCTAGGGGCAAATCACTCAAGGGGCTGTTTGTTTTTACACTCGAGACTGCGAGCTGCACAGAAAATGCAATATTATGTTTATTATTTATAATGTATCAATTATTTAATTATATTTATTCATAAATATATTCATGTTTATTTCCTTTAGCACGTTTATTTTTTATTTTTTGTAAAGAACATTTCAACCAAGCTCTAGGTATCACTGAAAATCCACTATCAAAAACTAATCTAAAGAAGAAATAATAAATATATTTGAAAAATTATAATAAACGCTCCACAATAATAATGGAAGTCACTCCGGCCCATTTAATCCGGACCGAATCTGTTCTAGGCTTTGTCTTCCACCTGCAAAAAGAATCTGTATTAACTCTGTACTGACTCTGTATTCCAGAAGCTGGAAAGTCATTGAAAACCCCCAGAAAAATGATGTATTATCAAAAGTCAGGGAGAGAGGACAGATCTGAAAGGAGTCTAGTGTGTTTTGGTGCCTTGTCTAGAATGTGTCGTGTTCTATTTAAGAGACTAGAGTATGGCATGTTTTTATTAGAGCGCCGCAGACCGACGTTGTTTCGACACAAATCAGCCACCTCTTTACGACAAGACGACTTGCTCACTTTGATTAGATGTGACAACAAAGAAAAATCCATTTTCTGCTTAGTGTAGCCACAGGGAGCGAGTGGGACTGAGTGACAACAAGAGCAAAAAAAAAAACGCATCAGCAAAAACTGAAGGCTTTAATGTTAATATTTAAAGGCGACTTCAATTCAGGTTTAGTCGAACAGCACTTTTAAAGCCAGAATAAAGCTTTAGAGGAAATAGGATGTGGATTTAGATCCCTAATGAGCAAGCTTGAGAAAAAAGGTAGAGTAGAGTACATGAAGAGACATGAAGAAGAGACCTTGAGACTCAACATGGAATCTGTCCTCTTTATGTGATTTTATTATTAGTTAATATTAATAATTATTCAAATGAATAATATCAAAATAAATATTAATTAATAGTAATAATGTCCTTTCAGACAAATATCTGTATAATAAGTTTGAGCCGACATAAGCTATTACTAAATATTACAGCAGGAAATGTCTGTATTTCTTTTTTCCTTTTTTTATCATCTATATAATTTTTACCTTTTTGGAAAATTCTGCCTTTACACTTTGGACCTAAATGTGACCTCTAAATAACCTGAAAAAAAAAAAAAATCTAAATAATTCCACTTACCCAAAAATGCAGAGATAGATTTTATTTATAGAATTAATAATTATAGATAACTAACTTTGAAAAAGTTTTAGACTGGAAAACTTGTGTATTGTCCATGTGACATAATTGAGGAAATGGATGTAGCTGAAGGCAAATGTGAGGAAAAATTATGTTTGCAGAAGAAGCGGCATTCATTATAATTAATTTGTAATATTTATGATATTTATTATACTATATAAATATAATAAACTTCAGGTATTATTGTATTTCAGTAAATGTGCCTTCTGCTTTTATGTGTATATGTGTGTGTGTGTGTGTGTGTGTTTAGTTTTACACTAACCTTGTAACTTATGTTTTATGCTTTGCTATATATAAAACTATATGCTTTATAATTCACATGCTTGTAGAAAAGTATAACCATAAAACATATGGCAGAAAAAATCTATATAAGGATGAACTAGCAGATCAGTTGGGTGTTGGAGGTTTTAACTTTATGTACAATATTGTGTATAATATAAACATGACACAGAAATCAAACTCGACATAAAATGAGCATGAAATGTGACGGTGAAACTGTGGCCGATAAGCAAAATGGAATTCTGGATTTGTTATATGGCTAAAATCAAATCTCGATTTTTGACTGTCAGCCAACAGCTGCTTGACTTGGACAAATGTGTGCTTGAATGTTTTGTGAAAGTGTTCGGAGCTCCTGATGACAGAAAAGAAATTACATCACATTGTCTAACAGAAGCACTTGTCAGGTAAAATGAAACAATATCACTATCAAAATAAAAAATCGACTGCTTTATATTAATTAAATACGGAAGACAGCTCATCTGCAGCCCTCACACAGTAAAAATAATGATCTTTACTCTAAAGTAAACAGGCTAGACACAAAAAAGTGCTGCAAATCGTATTTTCCTGCACATTGCACAATACTTACATTATTTCTCCAATGATTGATGATAATAATGCATCTTCAGCTTATAAAGCTGTCCAAAACGTCAAATAATGTATTTTGGGTAGTTTTTTAATTAGTTGCTGGGATGTTCTCAAAGCATTCCAGCTAACTGAAGGACTGGACTGCAAAACTCTCACACAGTCACTGATGAATAATTTATATTCGGGTTCATTATTACCAAGAAGAGCAAACATAATAACAAGAGTACGAATAGTTAGAAACGGCAAAAAGAATTCATATCAAGGACCGTGTAAAACACAAGAAGCATAAATATGTGAGATGTGAGATATGAAATATTAGATGGTTGTGTAGCCAAAGATTTATTTGTTGAATATATTTATCCTAATTTTGCCTTAATTAAATGTATCAATTTTATATAATTTACTATATTTACTATATTATATTATGTCTTTTTTATTTTTATATTATATAAAATAAACAAATACATAAATTAAAATGTTGCTGTATAGGTTACTGTTTTAAATGTATTTTACCACTTTAAATCCCTGATTTTCATTATATAACTATTTGTGTTGATTTTCAAATACAGGGTTGAATTATTATATATTTCCATATAATACTCAGACTTTCGAAAGTACAAAAGTGCAGAATTCGTCAAAAAGTTGGCGTGTCATTATTTTAACTTTAGAACTTAAAAGTACCAGATTTTATGCTGCCATTTCATAATATGTAGTTTGGGTAGTTTGGTTTGTATCTTTTTTATACAAGTGCAAAGTTGAAATGACTTCATATACTGATCTTCTTATTGATTTTGTAAATCAGGATCAGTGGCATATCAAACGACAAATTAGGGTTTAGTCAGTCAGACAAGAAGAGATAAGACAGAGGAAGGAAATCTATAATAAAATAATGGAATACACATAAATAGAAAATAATAATTATCATTTACTCCATCAATATTTTATTTTCCATAGAGGAAAGGCATGGCACCATAGTTTATAAACTCCCTATAAACTAATACATTTGTTCATAAATACCTTATTCTAAACTTATAAAGGATAAATTTAACAAAAATGTAAATTCTAATTGTGTAACCTATTTATCTCTGTAAAGCTTCTTTAGGATAATGTCCGTTATAAAAAAGTGAAATACAAATAATATGAAATAAATTAAACTAAATTGAATTTTTTTCTTAAGTGTTTACACTAGAAATGGGTCAAAAAAGCAATTTTTTTTTCTGACTTTCATAGATTTTTTTATTAAACATACCATTTCTGAAAACTACAGTCTAAAGTCTATACAGTTTAGAGTCTGTGATTCCAGACAAAAGTTGTGACATGCTTCGATGCTTCGAAACAAAAGCCAAACACTTCCCATTGCCTTATTTGTAGCCATAAAACAACTGCTGCCCGTATTCAAATATATAAGCTGCTTGTCTAAGCAAGACATTTTGTGCCGCTGGACCGTTTGCAATTTTCCTAAAACATCTCTGGTGTTGTATGATGTCTGAACTTCTAAACACCACCCTACATTCAAGGAACATATTAATGAACCTCAGAGCAAAATCGCTGGTTAGCCAGAAACACCTACCCAGAGATGAGCACACATTTCTCACATGTCAAAAACTAAGGCGCGATGTGTGGAAGAGAGCAACTAGAAAAATCACACACTCAGAAACCTCATGGCTAATGAACCACCAGGCCTGGTTTTATTTCAAGAGCCTCTGGGTTTGTGTTGGATTACATTATTATTATATAACGGCTGTTGCAGAGGAGGGGAGAGACGAATAAACACGAGGTTGGTTTACAGAATCTGTTGGACTTATTCAGAGGTGGTTTGAACGCTTGGGTTCTGTTGTGATATCAGTGGAAATAAGCTGGAACTCTATCTAAAAAAAAAGCCAGAGATCCCGCAGATACACATAATGATTGGAGATTACGGCGTCAAAAATAAAACAGATTCATGCCAGATAACATTTCCTGGACTTGGACCATTTCATTACTCAATCATACAGCCATCCAATTTGACTCTGTTTACATGATGACCTTAATAATCTGATATATTCACACTGGTTTCATTACAATCGTAATTACATCTTTCTGGCATTCATCATATAATAGCTGACCTTTTGTTCAGACAAATATCGGCAGACATCGCGATGGAGTGTTGCCTAGTTGGGGAAAAAAGATGAGTGCTTTCGGGATAATGTGCAGCCTATTCAAGTGGCTCGAGGTGCAAACTTCTTAATATTTGGAGTGTAAACAGGATTTGGTGTGGATTATTATAAATCCTCAGTAGCAGGCTTGTGGGAGAGGAAAATGCCCTGCAGGTGTGTGATAAACTTCCAACCCACATCTGAATACCTGTTCATCCTGATCATGGGGAAAAAAGAATAGCAGCATGGTAAACAATTCCCGCAAGAAGCAACAAGATTAACATGCTGTCACATTAATAATAGATAGATGTACTAGACCAAGTGTAGAATCCACTAGCATGATAAACGTTAGGAGCACATGAAGCCTTCAGTCTATTAAGGTATTCGTTTTAAAACTTCACTATAGTTGTAATATGACTGGGATCAATGCGCAGGTGTAATTCAACAAAATGAAGTAAGATCATTTTTGGTAATGGAGTAAGATGAAAAAAGGTTAAGCTAATTCTTATACTAAGCAGATTATAAGAATATTTGTATTATTATATTTTTATATAGTCAATTTCATTGTCTCTGGACATGTATTTTGTACAATGACAATCAAGTTCAATCTAATCTGATTTTGTTGTCTTTCTAACAGTCATATTTTTTTCCCTCCACTAATTTGGCCGAATGTCCTTTCGAAACTGTCCTTGTATTTATAGGGATATGAAGTTTGATTTTATTTACTCTGCTAATTCTTTCAATCCGTTCATTCCGAAGATCCAATTACCCAGATTTAGATTCCTAACAAGTGATATGTATACAGAATAGCATGCTAGTAATAGCACACTAAACCAATCCCAGAGCATCTCCATACACTTCTTGTAGCTGCCACATAAACAAAAAATGAAACACCAACTTCAGTCTAAACAGCAAAACAAAGACTGGAAGGCTACTAATGTTATAAACTCTTAAGTCCTCTGGCTCTTGAAAGCACTCAGAAAAAACCTCACATAGAATGACAAATCTCAGTAACCTCAAAGCAGCTTGTGCTCTCGAATCATTGTGTTCAAACAAAGGATATTTATTCCTCAAGTTACAAGGTCAAGTTGCCGTATCGCTCAGGGATTCGTGTGCGCTACTGTGTTGTGCTCTGAGATGAAAATCGAGTGAGCAAACCGAGTGAGTCACCACTTACTCTATACCAGCACTTGCTCTTGGGATATGGTTGTTCAGTTTAGCTATTGGGGTCTCTAGATTTATAGCGTTTTTCTTAAAATATGACCACCGGTAGCACCATGTTAGCAGCTAGGCACAGCTGAAATCTTGAGTCTGATTGGTCAAAAGGTGTTCATTACCAGTTCTGACAGTGGTTCCAGCTTTCTATCATTGTACGAGCTGGTATAAAAAAAGGATATTTGTGGCACATTGACTTATGAAGGTCGGTGCTCCTTGTGACTGTGCATGCAGCCTTGTGCTGCCAACTGTTGGTGTGTTACAAAACTAGTCTTCAAAATTCTCCATACCATCTCATATGCAACTGCTATTTAGAGCAGTTGAGGGTTAAGGCCCTTGCTTAAGACTCCAGCAGTGGCAGCTTGGTGGTGCTGGGATTTGAACTCATGATCTTCTTAGCCAAAGCCCATTGCCTTAATCACTGAACTACCAAGAATGTAGTTTTCATGTCTAGCTGTAGCCTAAAGCTCTACAACCCTGACCGGGCAGTTACTACTGGCGCAGTAAATACATCACACAGCACAATTACATTTGTGGCATTTGGCAGTTGCCCTTATCCAGAGTCATTTACAGTTATATACTATACTACTTATAGCCTAAATCTCCTACAGTCTTCATTCTTCTCAGAACTTCTGCTATGGAAATTATATAAACACCTTCTGGCTGAACAGGATCAATGTGTTGAACAATCTCATCTCAGTTTCCAAGATATATTATATTAGAATAGCTTTAATTCTATATGATTTTCTAAAGACTGCAACAAAAAACGCATAACCAGAGAGAAATGTTTGCCTAATTTTTTATTCAAAGAAATATATTTTACCTATTACTAACCACTCAAGTACGTCCGAAACAGAGATGGGACAGTCCATTCATCATGCGCGGTAGGCTACACGCAGAGAAACACGATCACGATTTTCAAAATCACTAAATAACTACGAAAAGCAGCAAACATTTTAACTAATGATACATGAGATGCCATTCTTTCTCGTCCCGGATCTTATAAGGCTACCATGACAGCATCGTAAATCATTGTTCACACTGGAGTAAAGTAAGTAAACCTCAGACAGCTCTGAAACAGATATCCCATCAGCGCAAGCTAAAGCTCCCATCTCGACAGGTCTGTATAGCAGAAACAGATGTGTCTCTACACCGTGAATGTGTCAGACCCGGTGACATTTTTGTTGTTTTGGTCCTGATTTATTTCATTTCCAGTTTCTGTTTCTGGGTGTAAATTAGAATTAAATCACTGAGAAATAAGTGTAAAGGTTTATTTATTTATTTATTTTTTTTAAATATAGCATCCTTTGCGTAGTTTGCATCATTTCAGGACCGGCGAACATGCACTTCAAATAAAACAAATGTCAATTTCAATACTTGTGCGCTCGCTTGAGTTGATTGTCTGGAGTCAGTGACCCATAAACATTAACAGACACTGCGCATTTTTCCTCGCTGATTATCGGCCAGGAGTGTAATTTTCATTTCCTGCTTACTTTGGAGGCTTATTTTTTTGCTTTTCATCATATCCTCAGGAAAAAAAGTTTGGTTTAGCTTAGCTGATCTACTTTATTTAGTCTAGAAAATTTGCATCTTCTACGGCATAATAAAACATTGAGGCTTGTTTTCGGGCAAATTCGAACCAGAACTTGCCAGAAAAAGCACAAATACGCAAAATTATAGTGAGAGTTCTAACATTTGAAAAGCTGCTGTTATGAAGAATAGAATCCCTCATTTTTTGCTCTATGATTAAAAGCTTGGGTCCCGTTTTTTCCTTTTTTTTCCCCTCAAGATTTTCAATTAAACAGCAATCACAGTTTTGCCGAGTGTTAAGCACGCAACATCACGGAAACATTTATGCATTTATGCAACTTCAAATAATCACATAATAAATAAAGCATGTGCTTGAGTGTTTTATTCGTCTAGTATCGCAGCCAATGGGTAAGGCTAAATAAAAGTTATTTTATTCATTCAATTATATTTATGTGTTCTGCTTCGTCAGCGAAACAAATGAGATCCTGTCATCACTAAACTCCTTCCAAATCCAGTATCGCTTTCAAAATAGTCCTCTTGCACATACAGCGTTCCTGCGACTTCCGGAATGTGTTCAGGAAGTCTTCTTATTAAACTTTGCCATGCAACCTCTACAGTTTGTGCTGGATCTCTGCAATGGTGCAGCTTTTGAGTCAGATCTTCATCTTCAGGGAAAAAAAGCGAAGACTTCAGGAGTCAAACCTTGCGAGTAGGATGGGTGTGGAAGTAAGATCAGGTTGTTTCCGGCGAGAAACTCACATGTGAGAAGAGCTCATTGACAGGGTGCGAAATTGCAAATGCAGTAACACACTTGGAAAGAATAGCACCAGTTGAAGGTCGGTGCTCCCCGTGACCATGCGTGCAGCCTCGTGCTGCCATCTGTTGGTGAGTTACAAAACTAGTCTTGAAACGTTTTGATACCACAAGAAAGTACTAAAGGTTAAATATACATTACCCTCACTAAGTTGTTACTTTAGCTTAGTGGTTGTGAGTTTGGCCAATCTGCCACTGCTGGGCCCTTGAGCAAGGCCCTTAACCCTCAAATGCTCAGTAAGTGACCCCAACTGTAAGTCACTGTGGATAAGGGCCAAATGCCATAAATGTAATATAAACGTAATAGAAATAATAATCTGATCACAGAAAGAGTAATTTGGATGACAAAAAGCTGTGAGAAAAAGCTCTTTAGATTATGATTTGAATGACGTCCCCACTGTCTTTTCTGAGACGGACTCTAAGTTGTACAAACACTAACAAAAACAATTGACCAATTTTCAGTCCTCAGAACGTTATAATGTTACTACACAATATAGTTTTGCTCGTTAGAGTCGCCCTGTGTCCTAAACCACATTGCTAAAAGAAACAAAGGCAATATTTCGAGAAAAGATTTTGGATAAGACAGATGTGCCCGATGCCCCACTGCAATGACTGTAAAGATGACATGAGGTGTGTTCTTTTATAAAGGAACACAGAGGTAGAGTATGTAATAAACTAGAAACTCATTGTACATGCCATCTGTAGCACCATTAATGACACCGCTGATGATAAACACCACCCATAAGTGTACTGTTTGGAGATACACACACACACACATATAAACAATACCATACACAAAGCTCCAAGATCCCTTTACGACATGCAGGAATGGAAAAAAAAAAAAGAAAGAAACGGTGATAAAAGTTTAATCGGGCCATTGTAAAGATGCACGAGTGGAGCCTGAGAACATAATTATTGCCTGACAAAATATAGCTCACAGCTATGGACTGTAGCAAGAGGACAACCAATATTGTGTTTGTACTAATACTTTAAATCAGCATTTGGATACAAGAGGGAATGGGTTACTAGGCTTAAGAAACCACAAATGAATAGGGGGATCGGCAAGAACCTGACGATACGATGCAGGGGTTGCGATGCGATATTTTAAATTGAGATACTGTATGCAAGGCGATATCAATACTAAATCAATACCACAATCAAACTGTACCAAAAAACTTAAAGGGAACACTGGTTACATTTTGATGTTGGAAAGAAAAATATATATATTTATATTTAAATAATTAAAGTAATACAATTAAAATATATTCAAATCTTCCTATCTTTTTGAGTGTTTACACAGTGCATAGCTCAAAATGTAAAAAATTTAAATAAAACTAAAGTAACGAAATTAATGCTTGTGCATATCTTTTGAGTCTTTTAACGGTTTTTGCAGGTATTTGAAAAGCACTGCCGCCTAGAGGTGATTTCCGGAACAGCAGCGTATGAAATACCAAATTTTTGACATTATGATATCGTACCGTTTCAAATAGAATACATACCGGTATTTTTCCAGTACCGGTATACCGTGCAACCCTAATATGTAAACCTTATCAAAAAATATTATTTAACCAGAACACAGCGGAATCTAAATTCTCATTAATTAATCTAAAATGACCCTGCTAACCAAAACCCCTTAAACCTACCAATACCATGAAACCATGTATCACACCTCAGTGCTATTAAGTGTTTTGCAATACATAAACATTATTAGTATCATTGTACATCATTCATTTAAAATAATTTTTATAAACATATGCACAGATTCTGTAAAAAACACATTGATGATGATGATGATGATGATGATTGTATTATATTATCAGAATTACCCTAAGTAGTAAGCTTGTAGTAGAACCATGATCTGAACGCTATCTAGTGTTTTACATCGAAAAGCTACCATCCTAAAAAGGCAAGAAAATAAAGCGTAGAAAAACAATTGTTTATTTTTTTCTTTAAAGGTAGATAATGCAGTCAGGAAAGAAAAGAGGCATGTCCTGCACTCTTGCAAGCGCAATCCGCTCGGACTTTAGGTTTGTAAATATAGCACTGTTCTTTAAAGCCACAAATTAAGCCATGCATGTTGTTCCTGAGCTTTTTAACATATTCCCAGCTGAAAAACAAACCGCACATAAATAAAACATATTGCTGTCAGTGCTGATATTAGTGATATTACTTCCAGGGGAATTTATACCACTAGTGATATGAACTTAAAGCGTAACAACTGCCATGAAGTTTTTTTTCCTTTTCAAATAACGATATTGCATTTTCTGAGAACCGATACAGTATCGCCAAACAAGGAATGTGTATCTATATTTTTACCCTCTACAATATACAGCAAAAAAAATTTTTTTTCAAATTTCAAAATGAATAAATAAATAAATCTTATTACTCATGGTGTGGTACTTGTTTGACATCAGAAATGCACAGCAATTCCCCATTTTTCTTACAGGGTGCCAATAATTATGGTGCTGAATATGTAAGCTTCTGTGGTTTGTACCTATAATTGACATTTAAAAAGCAAGTACGCTAATCCATCAATAAGTCGACTCGACTGACTCTGCGCACGAGCGTTGCATTTCTCTGTGCTTTACACCTCGGATTTAACGCCGTCACTTCTTCTTACAAGCGACAAGTACAACGAGGGCATTAACATGTAAATGCGGCGTTTAGCCCCCAGGCTCTCGAGCGCAAACAGAATAAAAAGTGGGCCCAGGTTGCAAATGACCTTCCTGAGCACTGTGCTAATTGAGGCACTGTTTAACTAAAAAGGCATAAACACACACGTTTTGTAGTCGCTAGGAATTAGCATAACATGCCATGAAAGAGCGGAAAGGTGCCACAGGTTGGCTCGTTTGAACTGCAGATCCCAATGCAGACCCGGCACTATTTTACCAGACTGAAGACAAAAATCGCTGCAATCCAGTCGCACTAAACATGAACCGGCTCAGTTTTTTTTTATTTATTCAATCATACAGATTTATGAGATATGCTCATCACAGAGACTAGCTTCAGTTTGAGAAAAATGTGACTTTCATATAGTTAGTATTTAATTCGCTCTCTTTTGTCTGATTTGTTACCTGAAGATGTCGCTTGTTTGAATAAAATGTAATTAAGTGTAAAGATATACATCTTAACTACACTGGGACACCAGACTTTTCTAAATATATGTTGTTCTTCATCAAGCTGTTACCACAAAGTTGAAGAAACACAATTGGATAAGGGGTCTTTGGATTAGAGGTCGACCAATAGTGGGGTTTACCGATACCGATAACTAATTAGGATCGTACTTGCCGATAACCGATTAATCAACAGAATGAATCAACTTAATATACAAACTAACAAACATAGCATTCCATGTAAAATAATACTAAACTTTATTACAAAAATACAAATAAAAAAAAAATACTGAATTATAAAAATGTGCTAACTGAAATTTATATGAATATATTAATGAATAAATATATATTTATATAATTCATCAATTATGTTACACTGTGCTCACGGCTCACGTGAAAACAAACACCACGTGGCATTAGTGATTCGCCTCTAGAGGCCGCTCTCGTAATGGATTTTTATTAATAACCGATAATTCCAGCAATCAACTATCGGTGTCGATTAATCTGCAAAACCGAGTAAATCGGTCAAATTCCTAATAAAATTTAAAATAACATTTTCTTCACTTTAACTAGGAGACCCAAACCTGTTCCAGGTCCATAAAGATATGCTTTACATGGGTTGGAGTGCAAGATCTCCTGCTATAGAGCTCTGACCTCAAACCTACTAAACACCTTTGGGATGATTTGGAGCACTGACTGCACTCCAGGCCTCCTCACCTCACCTGCTGCACATCAGTACCTGACTTTACTAAAACCCTTGTGGCTGATGAGCACAAATCTCCACAAGCACACTCAAAAAAATCTAGTGGAACATCTTCCCAGAAGAGTGGAGATTATTCTAACAGGACACCGTCTAAAAATCTAGACTGCTGCATTGTAAGTGATCCACATAAGATGAACTACCTTCTTGGTAGGTAGATTTTAAGACAGAATTAGTGCATCAATCCACTTGCTTGGTGGTTGTTTTGAGGGCACAAAACACCTTACGGTTTTTCTTTGTTCTTTGTTTCAGTGTTGCATTATGCTAGATATTCTTCTGCCTCAGAGCCAGCTGAGTCAACTGTCCAAATTTCTATGGCAATAATGATGCATAGGAACTTTTCTTCTTCATATATAATGGTACAGCCTTGACTTTTTACAGTACATCATTATAACTTCAGTAGGAGACTGATCATTTAACTTGAATCCTTGGAGAACAAACACTATGCCCATACAATGCCTTTCTGCCCTGATAATGTGAACGTATTTAGAATATTAATGTCACATCGGTCTACATAATGGGTCTACAAACACTCCATTAACATAGCTATAAAGTGCAAGACTTACGCTATTCTATTCTTCAAAAATGTATATTCAAATGTTCATATACAGTATTTGCTTTAAAAAAATTATGCTATATAATAAAACGTAAATTATCGTTATTTATCAATATAATCTTACTTTATAACAGCCAAATCTACAGACCTGCAACCTCGTTCCAGAGTGATTCAGAAACTCACGATCGTAAGCGTGCGATGTTCCAAACAATGTGAGACGAAACCAGGAATGCGAATCGTATTTCTCATATAGCTTTGGTTTATCTGATATGCGTTTCATTTCCTTACAGGATATTGCCCCGCTGCTTATCAAGAAAAGCTCCAAAGAAAAGCAACAAAGATGGGGCCTAAAAAAACAAGGGCTCACAGAGAGTGTGTACTGTAAGGAGAAAGGAAATCAACACCAGTTTAATAGGACTTAATGAAGTGTCCTTTCGTTATCAGGACCCTCGGAGTTCCTCAGTCTGGTACAAACATTAAAAACGGCAGGCCTGTGTGGTGAACATGCCGGCACGCCAGTTTACTGCTTTTTAGGGGGAATGTTAAAATTTTAATTAGAGTTCATTTTCTCTGAATCTAATTAGAAGTATGAGAGTGGTGGGAACTGTTGGTTGAGGGACATTAAACACAAATGAAAGCCGCTGTCTTTGGTGCCTGAATTTAATTTGGCCATGCAGAAAAGGTTGCAGGCACTTAGACTCTCTTAAGCTGAATGTAGAAACACTGAAAGAAGGAAAAGAGAGAGAGAGAGAGAGAGAGAGAGAGAAAGAGAGAGAGAGGGGCAGGCTGCATGTGACAGGTGGGTCTAATTACCCAAGCAACTAGAACAGGAACAAGCTATTAACACAGCAAATAAATGAAGAACTGAAATGCTCTCAGGAGAGAGTCTTATTTCTTGTAAATGGACTGTTGGAAGAACCGGTGCCAAATTTATTCCAGTTGCTGTTCACATTTTCTATGGTGAAGGTAATTAAAATTATGCAGGTTGCAAAAACAAAGGCCGTGCTGAAGAGTTGCACCTGCAATAATAGATAATACTACCATAATGTTGTCACGTTTCCGAACAAGTCACATTGTGGAAGTTGCTCACACACACCTAAACGTCTAAAAACACTTAGATATACGCATCGTTTGCTCGTACCGTGCATTAGTAAAACGTGAGACGATTTGACCTGCTTCATTTCCGGCTCTTTGAAACATCGCAGCGATCGAGGCAATGGACCGACAGGAAGTCAGAGTTGTTGCTGCGAGTAACACAGGAACATAAAGTTGCAAAAGCAAGCGAGAATATAGACAGGGAGAAGTGCAGAAACAAATACGGAGGGATTATTGGTACTTTCCTTTTGATCACTGTTTCCACCTACAAATTCACAAAACAACATTTTATTCTATAAATCAGAGATGCTGTAGAGTAGAGATCGATGAATTAATCAGCAAAGATGGTTGATTGATGGAACTATCACATTGTTAAAAATCCATACCGAATGTTTTTCCAGCTTCCGGTCCGCTGTCATAACGAGAGCAGCTTCTAGATGGGAGTCATTGACGTCACGTGCTGTTTGTTTGTACACTTCAGACGGCACGCTGCACGGAGAGCGCTATATTATACAGTGGGGCAAAAAAGTATTTAGTCAGCCACCAATTGTGCAAGTTCTCAGACTTAAAAAGATGAGAGAGGCCTGTAATTTTCATCATAGGTTACACTTCAACTATAAGAGACAAAATGAGAAAATAAATCTAGAAAATCACATTGATTTTTAAAGAATTTTTTTGCAAATTATGGTGGAAAATAAGTATTTGGTCACCTACAAAAAAGCAAGATTTCTGGATCTCACAGACCTGTAACTCCTTCTTCAAGAGGCTCCTCTGTCCTCCACTTGTTACCTGTATTAATGACACCTGTTTGAACTCGTTATCAGTATAAAAGTCACCTGTCCACAACCTCAAACAGTCAGACTTCAATCTCCACTATGGCCAAGACCAAAGAGCTGTCAAAGGACACCAGAAACAAAATTACAGACCTGCACCAGGCTGGGAAGACTGGATCTGCAATAGGTAATCAGCTTGGTGTGAAGAAATCAACCATGAGAGCAATTATTAGAAAATGGAAGACCAACAAGCACACTGATATTCTCCCTCAATCTGGGGCTCCACGCAAGTTCTCACCCCGTGGGGTCAAAATGATACAAAAAAGCAAGATTTCTGGATCTCACAGACCTGTAACTCCTTCTTCAAGAGGCTCCTCTGTCCTCCACTTGTTACCTGTATTAATGACACCTGTTTGAACTCGTTATCAGTATAAAAGTCACCTGTCCACAACCTCAAACAGTCAGACTTCAATCTCCACTATGGCCAAGACCAAAGAGCTGTCAAAGGACACCAGAAACAAAATTACAGACCTGCACCAGGCTGGGAAGACTGGATCTGCAATAGGTAATCAGCTTGGTGTGAAGAAATCAACCATGAGAGCAATTATTAGAAAATGGAAGACCAACAAGCACACTGATATTCTCCCTCAATCTGGGGCTCCACGCAAAATCTCACCCGGTGGGCCCAAAATGATCACAAGAACAGTATGTTGTATCTATGATGAAAATGACAGGCCTCTCTCATCTTTTTAAGCGGGAGAACTTGCACAATTGGTGGCTGACTAACTATTTTTTTGCCCCACTGTATTTATTATTTATAATTCTAATAATATCATTGAATTGTTACATTTATATGGTAATTAACATTGAAAGAACATGAGCTGTGGTCTCACAGGATACCATCTCCAGGTGATATAAGAATGATCTAACTCATACCAGTTTCATGAGTTCAGTGATGATCTCCAACCTCTTATTTAATCCTGGTGATTCCCACCACCTCTGGAAGCTGGGAGGAATAAATGGAACGGCCTTACGTGTATTGTCCTTCAAAAAGTCCTGGATAAGCGCCATGGTTCTTGTCATTTTAAGAATGTTCGCTGAATGACGGCAGTAACGACTGCAAATACTGACTGCAAATGAAGTTCATGACTTTGTTATAATGTATTGGTATGCAGGTACGTGCACATTAAAAAGTATCCAGGTGGTTCTCACCACCCCTGGCAGTCTAATGCGATTCATAGGACCATATTTAGTTAAATAACTAGTGTGGGCCGAAGAACGTTATAAGCAAATCGCTACATTAAAAGCCTAACCTTCTTAAAATATCTAAAACACATCCACTAAAGAGAGCATTTCCTGGTAGGTCTGAATAAATAATCCTCTAATACAAAAGAATAAACCAAATCAGGCATGGTTTTTTTCAATCTGATTCAAATGCTGGAAACACACTCGATTGTTCGGGTCTGATTAGCAATACAGAAGCTCTTCCAGTAAGCCATGCTTCTGTTAATCACAAAATAGCCTAATTATGCTGCTTAATGAATTGAATAAGTGGCTTGGACTTTGGGACAGTGTTCCAGAGGTCGAGAGAGAGATGTGATTTAGGCCTGCAGAGAAGGCAGCGTTGCCAAATATTCATCCTGACAAAAGCTTCAGTGCATAGACACATGCACAACCAAGCATATTTAATATCGATCAGAACACCGGTGCATACTAAATATGCACTCGCAGCACGACAAGTGCCTGGACCTCTGACCACGTGAAGAAATGAAGCAAATGTGAAAAGAGTGTTAAAGAAGGCCACCAGTTTAAATCATCTAATTTAATCTTCTAAAGGCAATTAAGTGCTATCTGATCTCTTGTGTTGACATTTCTCTTCCCCTCCTTCACTTCCTTTCATTACTGTCACTCTGGCTTTGTCCTGCCTGTGTGTAAAGAGTGGAGGTGCTCCAAATAAATCTTCCTTAAGGACTTCACTACATGTGGACAAATCAGCTTTTTTTTAATCTTCTAAAGGCAATTAAGTGCTATCTGATCTCTTGTGTTGACATTTCTCTTCCCCTCCTTCACTTCCTTTCATTACTGTCACTCTGGCTTTGTCCTGCCTGTGTGTAAAGAGTGGAGGTGCTCCAAATAAATCTTCCTTAAGGACTTCACTACATGTGGACAAATCAGCTTTTTTTTTTTTGCTTTAACGATAGCTAAACGATACCGTCTGAAATGAAAGGTGACCCGTAAATCACCTGTAATAATCCTCATAAAGCTGCACCCTCTAAAACACACACGTCTGCCAAAGGCAACTCAGATTCGTCGAAAAAAAAAAAAAAAAGTAGAAGTGCTTTATTTTCAGTGACAGTCTGACAGCTAGTATTTAGGGTTTAATTAAAACTGGGTAGTCCCTTTATACGTAGGAAAAAGATCCTTTGAAATCTTCTGGGCAATACAGGTTTGAAGCTGTCTATAAAATATAATGTCAAGACATCAAATCAAAGCACGCCTTAAAGTCACCATATTGTACTGCAAAGCGCTGCATGTGTTGTACTAATTGTTCCTTTAGTAAGTAGGCCATGAACATTGCAGACGATTTCCTAAATCAAGTGTACGCTTCATAAACCCTTATCTCTGACATCCCGGTTTAAATTTCACCTGAAATATTTTGAGCCACGGGCTGATCGCATAACATCACGCTATAACAACATGGTACGAGAGATAAGAAGGAAAAGTATGCGATGAAACTCTAACCGAGGCACACGGCATGCAGCTGTTTGTGCTCTCAATTGGGTGTGTGACGATATATCAGTGTGATGGAGAAATAATAATGCTGTTGACAGATTAGGATAATGATGTCACACAAAAGTTTAAAATAGAGATGTATGCTTTCAAACAGCAGCAACTTATCTTATCTATGCACTACAGACTGATGCATATTTTTTATTTACTTTAAATAAAATTTATTTTCTTTTTTGAGATAATATGGACGGAGATTAGGGGTGCAAAATTCGAGAATTTTTAAGACTGGAAAATATATAAGAGGATTTATTGGGAATTAATCTGAATGAACTGTAAATTTAAAAGCTGCACATACACCAATCACATTACTTACTGCATTGCTATCGAGTCCATCCCTCATACATTTTGGCAATTATTCACATAAATATTACATCAATTTTTACTTAAAACTTAAAAGCAATCTCTAATGCTTATCAAGCCTGCATTTATTTGAACAAAAATACATAACAAAACAGTAATATTGTGAAATATACATTAAGAAATATCTATAATTGTTCTACTTATCATTAAATTCAAATGTCATTTTTTTATCTGTATTAGTCTGCATGCATGCAGCATGTCAGTCTGCATGCATGTCAACAAAATAGTTATTTTTTTTTAATTATTTCCATAAATTCCTGGTAAGTTTCCAACCTGGAATATTTCCCAGATAAAGTTTCCATGGAATTTTCCAGAAAATCTGAAAAATGACTGGGAATTACAACGAATTAAGTTGATTTTTAAGAAAGCATAAAGATCGTTTGATTGGCTCACTCTCAACCATCTGCTTTTTTTTTTAAAGAAGAAGAAATATTACTTTATTATTAATTCATTACAGTAAAATCTTGGTAGAAGAGGAATAAAACTCTCTGGGACATTAACTGTGCTTTGCTTACTGTTTCCTACAGCTTGCCCTCAAGTTTTTTATTCCTTGAAAATTTGCAAAATGAATTTTTTTTGTCAATTTATAATTAACAAATGTAAATAATCACTGTGTCTTGTATATCTCGTATAACCTTATAGTTCGGTTCATCACCTAATGCACCTATGACTCCTCAGCAGAACAGGAAAACCGAGAGCACAGCAGCTCTCCAAATAAAAGACAAGAAAACGAGGTCAGGTCAATGATCAGACTTCACACTATTTCACAGTCGTCTGGCCTGTAGAAAAAAAATGACCCGGAGGTCATCCTCAGGCAGCTTGAAAATTTGAGCATAATTAGAAAGTGAATGTAGAGGGATTTCTGTTGAAGAGAGAGTTGAAGTAATAGGAGAGGAGAGGTATGCACTTTGGGCGGTCTACCACCATGACACAACTCGGGATCTTATTACAGGCACACGGATGGCACAGGCTCAGTTGCTTCACGCTCTGTGGCACAGACGTCTCAGGAAGGTTTGGTATTTACTTGTGCATCATGGGTGCATTCCAGTCACATTGGCGTCTCCTATATATCTCAGTCACGCACGTTATTCATTAGCACTTTATACATATTAAATGTCAGAGTTCGAACGGGGAACATACTCTGTTTTTAAATACGTGTTTGTATTGTCTTAACTAGCAGAATTTCTGATAGGATTTTACATAGTTACATTTACAAAGGTCTTTAAATATATTTACATACGATTCAATGTGAATGTAATGTACAGTTTAAAACAGTAAGAGAGGTTTGGGTTTTTTGGGTTCAGAGGTAAAGCTTTACATTGGGTCATTAATTTACATGAATGTACAGTATAATCACTATATAAACAAAAGTAAATCTTAATTATGAAACTTGTGTTTAATCAGGACAATTGCCACAGGTGTAAATTCAATTAAATTTAATTCATTTTATTTGTATGGTGCTTTTAAACAACGAACATTGTCTCAAAGCAGCTTTACCCAGATAATGTGGTGATTAAAAGTGAATATGTTCTTTATGAGTAATTTTGTCCCTGATGAGCGAGCCGGTGACGACTGTGGCAAGGAAAAACTCCTCGAGATGGCATAAGGAAGGAACCTTGAGAAGAACCAGACTCAGGGGGGAACACATCCTCATCTGGGTTGCACCGAATGTCCATTTGTAGCAGATATACGATGTTGCGGGGTACAGTGATGATGATCAGAAGCGAAAAGTAGTCCCGAGTCAGTGTAGGAGACTGTTGACATTAACTACAGTCCAAGTCCACCCTCGAAGCGCCCGTTCTTACTCCGGAATTTCATGGAACCACCCAAGGCGTTGATGAGAAACCGTCCCAAGCTGCGCAGAGTGACCTCCAGTCAAAGAGAACACAAATTCAAGTCATGCAGTCTACATTCCAGTCTGCAGTCAATGAATTCAAGTGTGGTACTGGTAAAGATGCCAAGTCAGTTTGTGAAATTTCATCACTGCTAAAAAAATACCATGGTCAAGTGATGTTACTGGAAAGTGAAAGCGTTTGTAAAAAAAAAAAAGCAGCAACTCAAAGACACAAAGCAGAAGACCGTGTAAAGCACAATGCAGGTTCACCATGCTGGGATGCTACCAAGACACCAGCACGCCCCTTCTGATGGAGATTGTTCTAAATGTCCACTTGCATTAATTCCAGCCCAAAAATTGCATAATGGAAGCTTAACAACTAAAGTGGTGAAAACATCTTCTGTGGTATGACAAATGATGTTTGCCAGTCGGGGTTTGAACAACATTACTTTTCTGACTGTATTGTGCCAAATATAAGGTTTGGTTTAAAAAATAAAATAAAAATAAAAATAAAAAAAGAGAGAGAGATAATACTGGGCTGAATATTTAGAGTTGTTTTAGGCCTCTTACTTTAGGTGACTGAAAACCTTCAACACACCGAGACATGGATAATACTATGGTTCAAACTGGTGCCCCAGTGTGCAAAAATAGGCAAATAAGCACATGGTTGGATTGTTATTGAAGAACTTCACTGGCCTGCACGGAGCTTGACCTCAACCCCTTCAAACACTTTTGGGATGAACTGGAACAGAAATTGTGAGCCAGACTTTCTTGGCCTGACCTCATAAATGCTCTATGAATAGGCAGGAAATCCCACAGAAACACTGCAGAATGTTGTGGAAAACCTTCACATAAGAACTGAAGCTGCTATAGCTGTAAAGGAGGGGGGGACCAACTGCTATATTAATGTTAGAATATGATGTCAGTAGAGACCCTTTTGGTGTAATTGCCAATAAATCTTTTGTAAAAATATAATATATATTAATAAAAAATGTTCATGTTGGTCATTGCAAGATTATTTGCTAATTTATGGTATAAGCTGCATAATACATGTTTTTTTATTCTCACTTGTCTTATTTCGTAAACTAAAAAGAAACAATTAATACACCTTTATTTTAATATTATTGGTGATGTATTCATGCTGAAATCAAGTTAAAACAAGTACAAAATATGTCACCCAAAAGTTTGTCCACAGGCTCATAATTGCAGACCTTTCCTATTAGTAGGAGTATATTTACAGAAAAATTCATAACGTTACTAAATAAATTGCTTGAAGAGGATTAAATTAATATGTCAGCAAGTTAAGGCTAATAAATCCTCGTACCGGAAATCCAAGCTGTACTGAAAAAAAATGTCTAATGTGAAGAAAATAATCCACCCTAGGCTTTAAGCAGGTGCTTGTATAAATGAGCAGAGCTGAAAGTTAACTGTGGCAATAAAACTGTAATTGCACTCTACAATGGTGCAATACGAAGTTTTCGTCATGCTACAGCGCACCACCGGCCTTTCTAATGAGGTGCAAGGTACCAATTAATAGAGTTGCATGGTAAGCCTTGCTTTTATATATCAAATCACAGTGAGTGTTTTTCGAAGGTTTAACCTGGATTAGGGGTCTACACCGAGATATTCTGGGTGACTGTCACTATAGAAGCGCAATTCACAAACGCCACTGCGAAGAACGAAAATGAACAAATTAAAATACAATGTAAATTACCTCCTTTACCTTCAATGTAGTTAATTTTCTAAAGTATGTTCAGAGCAAATCTTCGCACTGACAATATTTTATCCATACACCTTACCAGTAGTTAATAATATATATGAGGGGGTATTAAGACGTTTTGAGATCTGTAACACACCAACAGATGGCAGCACGAGGCCGTTCGCACAGTCACAGGGAGCACCTACCTTCATAAGTCCATGTGCCAAAAGATTTCGGTGCAACTGGTGCAGTTCTGTCCTGTCATCTTGCTCTCCACACGCGAGTTTCTCGCCTGAAACAACATGATCTCACTTCTACACCCACCCTACTTGCCGGATTTGGCTCCTGCTCATTTTTGACACATTGAGGAGATCCAACGCGAAGAGCAGAA
Organism: Silurus asotus; assembly: GCA_024362625.1. NCBI lineage: Eukaryota > Metazoa > Chordata > Actinopteri > Siluriformes > Siluridae > Silurus > Silurus asotus. The sequence continues at coordinate 4,538,208 of MU565024.1, read as the reverse complement.
GGCTTTCAGGACAAAGCAGGAACCCTGCGCTGTATTGCTGTGAAAGGGGACTATTTTGAAGGCAATAGGTTGTCTAGTTGTCTAGGTGGTCTAGTGGTTAGGATGCGGCGCTCTCAATGCTGCGGCCCGGGTATGATCCCTGGGAACCAACCCCATCCATTAGGGTTGCACAAGCCTTAGTGCCGGTCCCAAGCTCGGATAAATGGGGAGGGTGGCGTTAGGAAGGGCATCCAGCGTAAAAACATGTGCCAAATCATACATTTGAAAGATCCGCTGTGGCGACCCCTAGTGGAAGAAGCCGAAAGAAAGTTCGTTTTTTAGTTTGTGTGCAAACGCAGATAAATAAAGTGCTTTCTTGTAAGCAGAGATAGTCTTGAAACTTTTCGATACCACGTTCCATCATTCACACGATCTGACCAGTTAGATGAGCTTATGGGGGGGGGGGGGGGGGGGGGGGGGGGGGTGGATTTAGGTTTTGGCGTGTCTTCGTTGGCTAAGCTGCATAACTGGGTACCTGATTAAGAGCAATATCCAGGTCGTATAAAACAATCTTCTTAAGTAACGGTTTGATTCAGCCGATAACAATATCTATCCAATATTTTTTTCTTTACAAAGTGCTCAGCTTTAAAACGATTTTAAACTGACAGACAGGGAAAAATATATATAAAGCACATAAAACACGATTTATACCAAAATGGAGCTTTTACACAAAAAATAAAGCAGAAAGAATAAAAATCGATCCCGACAAAGACATTCTAGTAAGCTCTTTATTTGTAAGCGCAACAAAACATATTTCCGGATCCAATCTGCTACGAGATAGAATCGTGCTTTTTTTCCACTCGGATGTCTGAAAAATGGTGTGTAATTTTAGACTAGAGACAGCTTCTTTTTTTTTTTTTTTAAGGACAAACACAAATCAGTGTGTACTCAGACGTGTAATGACTGTTATATACGGGTCGCTGTAGTCGGGCTGAATATTAACGAGACCGTCGAACTTTTCAACAAACAAATATTTAGAGCTTTGAAGTTTATGATCACATTTTCACAGTAATGAGGACTTCAGTTTTATGGCGTTTAAACGTTCTGTGGGCACATTCTGTGATTTCAGTGTGTACACTTGACACATTTCCACCTTTAATGGCTTGAAAAATGCTCTCAGGTAAAGAACTAACGGCGCTATTTCGAGCTCTGCGTTCATTTCTACAGATCACACTGCGAGTTCAGAGCGAGTAGTGATATATATATATAAAGCAGCTCTCTGTTCGTACACTGCGAAGCACGCTGTGACAGGCGGAAAACGCGAGAACACGCCTGACTTTGCCGTGTGCTTTTTTCTTCCTTTGAAAGCATTTTTAGACACAATAAGAAGGCAAAGTTGGGGGAATGAGAAAGAGAGAGCAGGAAGAAAGAGTGCTGGGGATGAGAGCAGGGGTTTTTTATGTTTAAGCGCAAAGCTAAGACACGCCGAAGAACAAGGCGCGTGTGCGACTCACAGAGAGAAGAAGAATGAGATAAAGAGGAAGGGAAACAGAAAGGAGTCGCAGATCATTATCGACAAAGGTTTAGAGCATCTCGGCTTTAGCAGCGCCATTTTGAAATCTGATCCTGTAGTACACAGAGATTAGAGTCTAAGCTTCTTTAAGCTGGAGCAAACGATTGTGTCGGAGAGCTGATTACTGCGCGAGCTATCAAATCAATGTATTACATTTGTTTTAGTTTAAATTAAATTTTACTTGTCACATACACTCTCTCACAGAGTAGGGAAATGCTTTTGAAAAGCAACATGTAAATAGAAAATAAAATAAATATTCAATAACAAAAAAAAATGACTCCCTGGTGGTCTAGGGGTCGAGATGCGGCGCTCTCACCACTGCAGACCGGGTTCGATCGCCGGTCAGGGAACCAACCCCAGCCACTCTCAGTGCCGGTCCCAAGCCCAGATAAATGGGGAGGGTTGCGTTAGGAAGGGCATCCAGCGTAAATACGTGTCAAATCAAACGTGTGGAGGATCCGCTGTGTGGCGACACCTAATGGGAGAAGCTGAAAGAAAGTTTATTCAATAAAAAAAATGATGAAGTACAAATAAATAAATGGATAAAAATAATTGTGCTTTTAGGCGTCTACTCTTATGGAGCTTGGACAAGAAAGTTTGCACTTTTAAAACCTCACAGTTAATAAATCTCTTTCAATGAAAATGTAATATTTTTCCCAGCTATTTTTATTTCATATCCTGTTCCCAGAGACGTATCCAATTGCTCGGATACTAATAAACCTCTGTTCATTTGTTAATGTTACTAATCTTTGGTGAATAATGTGTTTTTAATGTGTTTTTAAAGTGAAGGGTCAGAAAAGTGGGCTGTCAGGTAGAGCTGCAGTCTTGTGTGTGTGTGTGTGTGTGTGTGTGCGCAAGAGCATACTTCTAGATTTGAACCCAAGTGAACCATAACAGGAAATAGCTTAATTACTAACTCCTGTAGTATTAATGTTCATTTATTTCCAATAGCCAACGACAGACAAACACACACACACACGCAAGCATACACACGTTGACCCTGTCTGTGACATTACCTCTAAAACACACATCACACAGTATGCATGCAAGAACAACTTACATGAAAGAAAGACTGACAAGAGTATATTGTAATAGTATTGACTGATAGAAAGAGAATTAGAAACACCTGAGGGACAGAGAAAAAGAGAAGAAGGAGTGAATATACAAAGAAAATGGTAAATTAAATGAGGGACAATTATTGGAAAACGAGAAAAGGGAAGGAAAGGGGGAAGATGGAGAGAATAACAAGGCAAAGAAGACCGAGAGTGAGAGAGTAAAATAAGGTTTAAAAGTATAAAGAATGTGAGTTAAAAAAAAACGAGAAAGAAAGGAAAGGAGAAAGCAAGGAGAAATGAAAACTGAGTAACGGGAAGTGAGGGTGTGAGGGTGATGTAAGAAGCAGAAAGGCAGAGAGAAAGAGGGAGAAAAGACGATTGTCAGAGTAAGGGAGCAAAAGAGAGACATAGAAAAAGAAACCCATGGAGGGGGGGGGGGGGCACAGTAAATCATAAATCATAGCTTTAGCCCCACTGCATTGTTTTTTTTTATTGTCACATCTTTTTAACGACCACAAAGAGAGAGAGAGAGAGAGAGAGAGAGAGAGAGAGAGAGAGAGAGAGAGAGAGAGAGAGAGAGAGAGAGTGTGTGTGTGTGTTTACAGGAAGGAGAGCTCAAAAAGTAAGATCAGAAAATAAAAAAATATGAATCAATCCTGTAAAAGCAGGTGAGCAAACCATTGGGTCTGGCTGAAAAGAGCAGAGCTGCTGGAATGTGATCCTGCAGTGCCATCTACTGCTTCACACGCACACACACACACACACACACACTTTTTTCACTGAAATCAGTGTTTATTGGTTGACGCATGCAGTATTACTAGTTATTGATCTTTTCTAGGAAATTAACAACTGCCTCCTCATCCCGCTGTCCCCCTAGTGGATTATTTCGTTATAACAGCCTTACCCAATGTGTTCTATTAGTCCAATTCCTACAATCACACATACATTTGCCAATAACTAAACATGGAGTTATTTATTAGACAATAATAAATCAAAACAATTAATATTATACCACATTGTATCAATCTTTTTATATCAATCTTGCCCATTTGCAGCAAATCTGTATAACAGCCTTACCCAATGTGTTCTATTAGTCCAATTCCTACAATCACACATACATTTGCCAATAACTAAACATGGAGTTATTTATTAGACAATAATAAATCAAAACAATTAATATTATACCACATCAATCTTTTTATATTGTATCAATCTTGCCCATTTGCAGCAAATCTGTTTTTATGATACATAAATTTTGTTAAGCAGGAGGTACGATTCTTTTTTTTTGTTCATATATTGGATAAATGTGATGCTTTTAGCGGTCCAAAAAATATTCACCGATCAGGTATAAAATTTTGACCACCTGGCTATTTTGTGTTGGTTCTGAACCATCAAGCATTATCAGCATTAACTTCTTCAGCAGTTTGAGCTACAGGAGCTCGTCTGTTGGATAGGACCACATGGACCAGCTTTCGATCCACACGACCCTGTCGCCGGTTCACCCTGTTCCTTCCTTGGAGCACTTTTGATAAATACAGACCACTGCAGACCAGAAACATTCCTAAAGCGCTACAGTTTAGGAGATGCTCTGGTCCAGTCGTCTAGCCATCATAATTTGCTTCTTGTCAAACTCGATCAGGTCCTTACGCCTGACTTTGAAGTATGGGTTAGAGGTCAAAGGAAATTCTCCCCTATGTTCACCAGGTTTCCTCCAGTCCTTCAGTTTATTCACACTCCCCAAATACATTGAAGATGAACGGTTCTTGGGTATAAACGAATGTGGGAATATGTCCCTGTATTGCCCTGTGATGCATCAGCACCCAATACGGGTTGCATTCTCACCTCACACAGAACCTTCTCCAGATCTTCCACGGCCCTGACCAAGATAAAGAGGTCGCTAAAGCCAAATGAATGAGTCACAATATAAATGGCCTGAACCACTCACCCAAAACTAGATCCGTTCTCAAAGCAATTTCTACACGAGGGTTCGTCAATAGTGTTATTACGGGAAAACAAGACAACATATTGATGTGGACGTTCCCACACAGTGTCCCATCACTACTCCCGAGCGCTTCGATTCGATTCGGCTGAGTATAGATTAATTATTTATTGGCGTTCGAGCAATATGCAAGTGCACAGCAGGACAAAATTGGTTTGTTCCCAGCCTCATCATTTATCCCCCAGACAAGCCACTTCACTTCTTAAACTCATATACTGAAAATCAAATTCATGTGCAATGTATTTTAATGCATTCAGGTGCGATTAGCTGATTACTTGCCCATATTCTGTATATCACATCTGTATCACCTCACTTTTTGATTGGCATCATTACTGTAAATTGTGTATATATATATCTTTATTTCTTCCATTTCATTTATATTCATTGTACCTAGAAATCGCAGAAACTAACCCCAGCACATATACCCCCACCCTGACACATAACCCCAGCACATATACCTCAAACCTGTCATATACCCCCAGCTTGATAAAAACACCCAGCACATATACCCCACACCCTTTAAATGAATAATTAAACCATATTTACCTTAAAGGTGGAACTGATGAAAAAAAACGCCGATACTGAACTTTGTCAAACAATGGGGAAAGGAACTTAAGTTAAGCAACCAAATTTTATTCTATTTATTAAAATAAAAAGTTGCAAGAAAAGGGTTATTGTTTTGACATGCTGTTTTTTTTTTTTTCTTTATGTTTGAACCACAAATAAACAAAATTTGCTGGTCTTATTGACCTCACTGTAAGATGTTTTTAGAGGTTTGTCCTGAAAAAAAAATCCCAACATTTTAAATTCTTATTCTACAGATATTATTACAATTATATTATTATATATATCTTTTTTAATAGGTTTATTCATTTTTCATTCTTGGCAGTAGACCTTAATTCATCTTTACAATGATAGAGGCATGCATATAAACATCAATCGAGAGATGCAAGTAAAAAACAAACATGAAGAAAGAATCATTGTCCCCCTCCAAAGCAAACTCCTCTGCTGCACTCCACTTTGTCCTTTGACACTGCTGACAGTTTGTGCAATGCTATCAGCATCTTAATTTCTCTGTCCTTCAGCTCATTACGATGTGTACAGAAAAATCTACCTCCTACGTACGTGCTCTCATTTACATGCTAATTAAGGCAGTGTTCATTGACCATGCAGCACTGACAGATTCCACCTTTACACAAAGTGACACATGGAGGAAAGGAAAAATAAATAAATGAATACATGTGCAATGCTTAACTATATTATATATAGCCTATATATATATAGTTAAGCATTGTACATGTATTCATTTTATATATATATATACACACACAAATAAAAAATGTGTGCACTTTGGAAGGTAAGCCCTGGTATTACCAAGCTGCCAATCTTGGGCCAATCCAAAGCCCTTAAATCTCTGCAAACAGATATGCAAGTAATGTAAATAAAACAAGCCAATGGTGTCATTGTTGATAGCGCGCGCACACACACACACACACACACACAATGGCTATAGTAACCTTCAATATTATACAGAAACAAAGTATAGCATTGCGTAGCATCACAGATAACCGTTTCATGCAGCGAGATTGATATGCAAACACAATGCAATTAGAATTCAATTCTAACACATCAATATTAACCTTAATAAAAGGACATAAAATAAGATTAATCTTGGCCATCGAAAGCCTAGGGTTACGGAAATTAAAACTAATTTTATGTTTTCGTGCAAAATCTACAGGAAATAAAATTCAAAATTGTACTGTAATTGGTTAATAAAAAAAGCTCATTATCTTTTTGGCTGAACTCTCGCTTTCCAGCTTTTCTTGAAAAGCTCATCTTGAAAATGGCCTTGTAAGGGTATCTGCATCCAAATCAATTCTTTCTTCTCGGTCAGCCATTGTGGAATAAAAAAAAAAAAGCTATTAAGACTACACAAATTTGTAGTAAGGGTTGTTGGAACAGCAGACGCCTCTAGAACAGATTCAATGCAAGTCTGTTGAATTGTAGATTATTGGATCAATGGATATTGTTAATGTTTATGGTGCTTGAAAGTACTGTTTAATACATCAATCTTACATGTTTGAGATATGTGCACCTGGGCTTTGAGTTTCAGTCTAACAAACTATTTTAGGTAATCGACATGGAGAAGTTGAGTAATACAAAGAGTGAAATGTACCACTTCTTTTACACTGAATATAATTGTCAGTTTTGTGGACTGGAACACTTTTATAAAATATTTATCATTTATTATATAGTGTAAATGTATTAACATCATTAAACCAAAGAGCAGCACAAGTTCAGTCTACGCTGAACGTTTATAATATTGTAAAAAAGAAAATCTGTAGGAACATGGAGATCCGTCTCACGCTTTAATTGGCCTATAATAATTTAATATATGAATAACACTATCACTAAAATGACTAACATTTTTAGAATAAAATATGCACATGTAGCAACTACCACTCTTTCAAAACAAATTTGAAGGAGAAAGAAACCTGTTTAGAGCACGGGCCCCAAAAACTAAACCCTTCAGATGGCTAAAGGTACAAAAATGTATTGCAAAATAGGACAGAAAATAATTGATACCAGTAGCTCATCCAGAATTAGTCCCAGCTCTCAAAGAGGTTAACAGCCAGCTCAACTCTCTCGCTATGATAACTGTTTTCGTTGCATGCGGCAATCCTTTACGCATAGGGGGGGGGGGGACATCCCTCTTACATTAAACACTCAAAAGGCAAAAACCACAATTCAAATAATACACAACTTAAAACATAACCCTTCACTCATAACTACAAAAGAAACCACAGCAAACTTAAGTCCCATAGACAACAGGATGCACACACGCATGCAAAAGACAAGCACCATGAGTTAAGCTGGGGACATAAGGCTGGGAAGATATCAATACAAAAAAAAAGAAAGAATACAAAAAAAAAGAAAAAAGAAAGCCCCAGCCAACCAGACTCATACACAAACAATTCACACAATACACGTGCTGCCACCATGCAGCACACTCCTGAGACCGGCCAACCAGGAGACCAAAACAAAAACACATAAGAAACAGCAATTGACAAACCTAAAACAGAAAAACAAAAATTAACAATACATCATATGCTTTAAAACAACATTTAGGACCATGGTTACCAATTTTATTTTATTCATATATTTAATAATTTACCTCCATTGGCAGATAACAGATATAACAATCAGTTGATGTTCAAGCATTTATCCAGATCTGAATCAAAACATATGCCCAAAGAGAGATACAAATAAAACCTTTCATGCCATCTTATTTAAACAAATAAGACAAAGCCCATATACTTACCTACACCAGCAGCTGTCAACATACACAGTCAGCATTGCTCAATTTATCTGCATCTAAATAAATAAAAAATTTCCCATGCAATAAATATAAATCCCTTTAAATAAACAAATTAAACAAACTAAAGCATAAAAAACCTGGCCTACCTCCTCTGGGGCGACCTCAAACACAACCAAACAAAGCAGCACCATATCCCATGTGCTTTTAAAACAGGGCCCACATTTCAGGACTCACATCTCTTGCCCAGTGCCTGCTTAAAAAGTCTTGGGATAATTAGCCAACCACACACATTGTTAGCCACACAGTCAAACCAATTTTCAACTTCTTTACTATCAAACACCAACTTGCATAAAATAGATTTTGCAGTTTTACTACACTTTATAATGCTAAATAATATTCAAAAATATCTAAGAATCTGGGTTGTCTTTTAAAATAAACAATGCACATATCTTGCACTAATAATCTAAACTTTTAGGATGTGTATAATTCATAATTGTAAACTGCATGTATTTATGTGTGACCCTTTTGGCTATCCATAGCATTAGCTACACTTCTACACTGTCACTAAGGACAGCCAAAAAGGTCATATAAAAAATACTTTTCGATTTTGAGACGCAGATTATGACAACAATTATGATGACAGCGCAAGGTTGAAAAGAAAGACCGAGTTTGTAAAAGCATCGAAAAGCACTGTTTATTATTAATGTTTTATGGTTCGAATGTGATTCGTAAAGGATTTTGGGGGTTATAGCTCTGGTGTGCCATCTAGTGGATGTGGCATTATGTGTAGATTTCAATATTACAGTGCTAATCCTTAATAATTCTAGTAATTGGATTTGTTTAGTCTTCTTAAATACACGCAATTAATTATTCTATTGCGTAAGATATATTTACTTGAATCAATGCAAGCATTAATAACTAGATCACAAATCACAAGTTTTATTCTTCTGGCTTATAAAATGTATAAACATGTAGAACATACATTTTATTAAATTTACATCCTGTGAACAATCCTCATGAAAAAACCCTGTGGAAGAGCGACCTCTACTAGTACAGCATTGGTGGTTCAGTGGTAGAATTCTCGCCTGCCACGCGGGAGGCCCGGGTTCGATTCCCGGCCAATGCAACAACATTTTTCTTCTTCTTCTTCTCTCAGCTTCTTCCATTAGGGGTCGCCACAGCGGATCATCCATCTTCATACCCTCTGTCCTCTACATCTCTTTTAAACCAACCCCCTTGCACTACCTGCTTCCCTCACCACATCTCTAAACCTCCTCCTTGACCTTCCTCTTTCCCTCATTCCTGGTAGCTCCATCCTCAGCATTCTCCTACAGATACACATTGATTATTTGTAAAATAATTGTTTTCATTTATATTATTGTAAATGTTCTGCCATCTTTTCGAAATGTCTCTCTTTTAGTAAAGCCTGGTTAAACCATACCAAGATACCTGATGTGCTATTATTCCTATAGCGCTTTATAACAGCTTTTTAGGCATTAACACACATTCTATTCTACATATTCATATATTCATTGAGTAATATACATAAATTACTCAATTACATCGATGGTTTATATAGCAGTGGCATCATAATGATGGTATGGTACACACATATGTATATATATGTAGGTGTGTGTGTGTGTGTGTGTGTGTGTGTGTGTGTGTGTGTGTGTATACAGTACATGTGTCTTTTGGTGTATTTCTCTTTTGACATATAACCAATCCATCTCTTAATACCATCATTATGATGCCACTGCTATAAAAACATCTCTCTCTCTCTCTCTCTCTATATATATATATATATACCTAAAGAACACTCAAAAGACACAAGTGGTTCAACATGCACTTGAAGGCTGCACTGACATACAGAAACTTCAACTTGCAGTTCACAGGTTCAACTTGATAGTCAACCTAATCCACCATCTAGAGGTCATTAGGAATAAAAGCAAAATTTGACAATGAATTGCAAGTCTGAAAATCTACATTGTTCTATTTCACACTGTCCTGATCACATCACAAATCCAGCACTGTGTTAATGATAGTAGTCCAGGCCACTTCAAATTCTGATTTACTAAAATAAATACTAAATACTAAAATACTAAAACTGATTTTAACAGTGTAAATTCCTCCAGGATTCTTCACCACCTCACCACTGCTGTAAACACATTACAGAGCAGATGGTCTGTGTAGAAATCATGGCACTCTCCTTGAACATCCTTGATACATGTGGAAACCTAGTAGCGCGGTGGCATGCAGACAACATCTGTGCAATGCCGCAGCGTGCCAGATGTTGCCAGCTGTTCTCCAATATGGTAACGATGACTTAGATCAAATTCAGAGAAGCAGGATGTGAAATAATGTCACATTCACAGTACAAGCTGATGGAGTCAACACATTATATGACTTAGTTCACACATAATTGAATTAAGTGAACAGATTTCATCATGTGACTTGCATACTAGAATTCATCAAAAACCTAATGTCATGGTAACTGATCTTAAAATAAGGTTCCATAGACAATCAGAAACTGCAAAAATGCAAACAAACAAAAAAAACAACGAGTTAGGAATAACTCTTTCTTAAAAACTGTTCAACATTTGTATCTTTTTTTCATTGCACGTGCATTTGCATTTTAATTGTATACTTTTAACATTTTGAATTTCAATCGTCACACAGGATTTACTTTGGGTAAATTCAGGGGGCAAAGTGTGGACCAGAACAAACACTGTCCTGCTTTGTCAGCATGGCCCACACACACAAACATTCTGAGGACCCTGACCTTACTCGGATTCAGCGACAGAGCATTGCTCAGAACTTTTGGCACTCAGACCAGCAGCCACCATGAAGCTCACACTGCTACTGCTGCTCCTGGTCTTCCTTTGTACCTTCATCGTACCTGCACAGGTGAGCTTTAAACCATTTACAGGATTTTATATACAGTAGGATGCTTTTTTATGCAACACTCAAATGAATTAATGAATTTTCATATATTAAATCAGTTGTCAAAACATGAGCAGCATTCAAAGCATGACAAAAAGGATCACAAGGAGAAACAAGGAGACAGACATGGAAATAAACATGGAAGGCGACGAGGCAGAGTGGAGGGTAGGTGCTTAAAGTCTTTTTATGCTGTGTTGATGGAAAACTGCACGAAAACTCATTTTTTGTAAAAATGGTTTTATGTAAAAAAAATTTTTTGGAATTTTGGAAACATATTTATCGTGAAAAAAAAAATTGAATCATTATATGTGACTAGAATAACAAACAAAGTGAAAAGAAATACATGCGCAATTGTTAATTTGAGATGTAGAAATCAATAAGTCGTGTATAAAAATCACACATGAACTTAAAGACATTTTTTATAAATAAAGCAAAAATCACTTAGAAAAACACTTGCATTCAAGTATTGTCAGTATTGTCCTTTGGAGAAACAGATGCCTAATCCTTGGCATTAAAAAAGCATTTATGAGATAATTAACTACATATTCATAGATCTGATGGCTGAATACGATGATGACAGCAGTGATGATGATGATGACGATGAAGAGAGAGGGGAATGGCTGTTTCAGCTGCAAGATGTCAGAGGTACGAGCCAGTTCTCGGAGTCCATTTTCTTCAGCATGGACTCGGAGGGACTGCAATAGGTGTCTCGGTTATTGCAAGAGCTACAAAGTGCAAATCAGTGTTTTAGTATGTTGTGAAATATTTGGGCTTTCTCAGTGTAAAACTTACAATTCTTTTACTTATAACTGCAGCATTGAGATACAACAAGAAATACTCCTAGTACAGTAATTGATTGTGACTTGTATTCGGTACGTTTCAAGAAATTTGGGTATATATTTTAGTAAATATTTATGCATCCCGTCACTTTTAGGGAGTTGCAAACCAAATCCATGCCTCAACAACGGACTGTGTGAAGAAAAGCGAGGCAAATTTAAGTGCAAGTGCCCCAAAGCTTTCAAAGGCAGGAAATGTGAAAAAGGTAACAGATCAGGTGACATGACCCCCAACATAAAAGTTGAAAAAATAAGCACAAGTAAAATATTGAATAAATTTTTTGTAATTGAGGATATTTATTTTCCAGGTAAAAGCGCCTGCAGGAGAGATACATGTGGATATGGTCAGTGTGTTCTAACATCGAGTCCTCCTTTCTTTGAGTGCAAGTGTATAGCACCTTTCAAACCCCCCAACTGCAAAAAAAGTAAGATATTTCCCAGCACAAGTTACACATTAATTCACAACATCGGTGTAAACCTAAATTAAAAACATTATCAATCCTCCACAGGGTCTTTTAGATCTTATAATTAAGAACAACTTTTAATCCAATTATAGTCAGATTTAATGATGTAGAACATCCAAGAGACAAGTTTTTGTTTCCAAATTAATTATAATAATAGTTATATTCAGTCATAAACTCACCAGGCTTTTGACATATGTTCTCATATTTTCACTTATTTGTTTCACAATTTATCTTATTGTTCTTATATTTTCTCTTATACTTTAGTTCTTTTAATGCAATGCACAATTTTCTGAGCAACCAATCAGGTTTACATTTTAATGCAAGTTGAATAGAATAGCCTTTATTTGTCACATATACGTTACAGCACAGTGAAAGTTGTTCTTCGCATATCCAAGCTTGCTTAGAAGCTGGGGTCAGAGCATAATACGGCACCCCTGGAGCATAGAGGGTTAAGGGCCTTGCTCAAGGGCCCAAGAGTGGAAGCTTGGCGATACCGGGGCTTGAACCCCCGACCTTCCGATCGGTAACCCAGCGCCTTAACTGCTGGAGCTACCACTCCCCAATTTATACAATTCTGTATAACTATGTTTGTGACCAATAAAAATAATCTTGAATCGTAGTTTTTTTCTCTCTCTGAACGTTAATGCACTTATATTTGAAGAAACACAATTTGACTACTGTTTCATTTTATATAAACTAACTAGTTTCAACTGTGCTTTTGTTTTACGCTAGTTGCCCCGTGTGAATTGAACCCATGTGTAAATGGAGGTACCTGTGAGAAAGATGGTCAAGACTTTGATTGTATCTGCAAAACAGGGTTTTCAGGAAAATTCTGTCAGGTAGGTAAGTACTTCAATAATATTTAGATTTTTCAACCTTCACATTCTGGCATACACTGCAACAATCAGTCAATGTGTGAACTGGTTACTGTTTTTGTTGAGGGCCAAATGACTGCTATGTGGGAAACGGGGAGTCCTACAGAGGGAAGGTGTCAGAGACAGAGGAGGGAATTGAATGCCTTTTCTGGAATTCCTACTTCCTACTGGGAAAGGGAATAAACCCTTTCCGTACAATCATTGACCTTCAGGGTCTGGGTCCCCACAACTACTGCAGGTATTCCGCTATAAATGTCTTTTAAGGTTTTTAGTCTTTAATCATGAGAGGCAGATCAACAGATTGCATCGTTTGGGGCTAACATGTATCCCTTAAATAACAGAAATCCAGATGGTGATTCAAAGCCATGGTGCTTTATACGATCAGGAAAGAAGATTAGATGGGATCACTGCAATGTGAGAAAATGTCCCACTGGTAATTATGTTCTTCCATTCACACACTTTCGTGCTACTAGACACGTGTGTAACAATACTAAATGAAGGTTCAATCAAGGTTCATGAAGGTCTTGCCTTCATAAGATCCCTTCTACTATCGTGTTAAGCCCTTGGACAGTAGCCTTTTTGGACTTTGAGGCACACCAATCTCATTGTTTAATTAAATTTATTTTTATTTGTATATCACTTTTTAAAATGGGCATTGTCTCAAAGCAGTTGTGTTATGGCAAAATCTGGTTTTAGTGCCCACATAATAAAAGCCTAGGGATCTATCATGGTTTACTGACTGTAGTTGAGACTGTAACAACTGTAATTGAAACCTTGTTTCCTACTTTACTGTTTAAATGACTTTAGAGAAATCAGAAACCATCCTTTTGTCGCTTTTTTACAACTGACATTTTTTTTAGATGCCAAGCCTACTGCCCATCCAGTACCAATGCAAACTACAGCACATCCTGCCGTCATTCACCCAACCATAATACCTACCACTTTAGAACCTTTAGAAAGTCAGATACCTGGTAGCACCACACATGAAAGTGACACTGCTGGACACCCCATACCAGGAAGTGACGCTGCTGGACACCCAATTCCAGGTACCGACACTGCTGGACACCCCGTTCCAGGTACCGACACTGCTGGACACCCCATACCAGGAAGTGACGCTGCTGGACACCTCATTCCAGGTACCGACACTGCTGGACACCCCATTCCAGGTACCGACACTGCTGGACACCCCATTCCAGGTACAGACACTGCTGGACACCTCATACCAGGAATTGACGCTGATGGACACCCCATTCCAGGTACCGACACTGCTGGACACCCCATACCAGGAAGTGACGCTGCTGGACACCCTATTCCAGGTACCGACACTGATGGACAACCCATACCAGGAAGTGACACTGCTGGACACCCCATTCCAGGTACCGACACTGCTGGACATCCCACACCAGACAGTGACACTACTGAAGCTACCACATCAGGAAGTGCTGTGTCAGAAACCCACAGCCCAGAAATACTTAAACCAGGAGTTCCAGTCATACCCACGATCCTGCCTGTGGAGAGAGAGTTTGCAACTTGTGGCAAACCCCAACCGATAAGACAAATGGTTCGAATTTATGGGGGTATGAAGGCACTCCCTGGTGGCCACCCATGGCAAGCTTCTATTCAGATTAGACCCAAAGGTACATTGCTGCCCTTCAGGCATGTATGTGGAGGCACCCTCATTAAATCATGCTGGGTTTTGACTGCAGGACATTGTATGTGAGTACTCCTTACTCTGTACTGACACCGAGTTTATTTTTAGAGATTTAGGAAAGTTTACACAGCATACTTCAAACGTCATATTCCTGTTATGATTTTTCTTGAAGTATAATATACCATTATTACAAGACACAAGTCAAAACAAGTTCTATTTGTAATTACACATACTGTATGCAAACAGAACTAAGTAAACAAATGCAATGTAGCTGTACATTGGCCTCTGCATAATGTAGTCATCACCGATCATGTGTATGGCCTTTATGTCCTCAAAAATTCAAACAAGCTGTGTAGGCATGGATGAATGGAGGACCAAGGGGTATTTTAATGACCTTGGTTGTGCATTAATCATTCTCTAAGTATTGATTCTTCTTATCCAAGTTTTAGTCAATTATATTTATGCAGATGCTACATTAACTAGTAGACACCTAATAGTAAATAAATAGGAAACGCCATCTTTTGTTACTATACTGTATACTGTGATTCTTGCACAGATATAGAAAATGTGTTTGTTTTTTTGCGATTTGCATTAAAGCTTTAAAACTGATTGTTTCCACAGTGATAAAACGAAAGATTACCAGGTGATTTTAGGCAGTATTAATTTGGGAAAGTCTGATGAATCAAAGCAAACGCTGGAGGTTGTAGAAACCATAATCCACGAACAATACATGGAGACAGCTGATTCAGTCTACAATGACATCGGTGATCACTGTTTACTTTACACATATTGGTTCTTGGTTTTAAAGCTGATATTTATATCAGTAATATTTGTTATATATAGTTCTGCTCTAAACAAAATGAAATATCTGATATCCTCGCATGTGCCAATATCTTTTTTCATGATGAAATTATGATCATATTTTCTCTGTATCTTAATTTGATATCTGCAGCTCTGTTAAGGCTAAAAAATAAAAACGGGAAGTGTGCAGTGGAGAGCCAGTTTGTAAAGACGGCCTGCTTGCCCAGTGTAGATTTTCCTGATGGAAACGAGTGCAGTATCTCTGGATGGGGAGCCACTCCAGAATGTAAGCCAGAGAGACTGTTGTGACTCTGATAAGTATAGTAGAAAGATGAAAACTTGTGAGAAACAATCTAGCATTGGGTTTAATAAGCAGACTGTCCTTTTGCTTGCTTTTTTTTTAGTACAAAACGGCTCCAATCAGTTGCTGGATGCTGATGTGCTGCTGATTTCTCAGGAAATATGCTCCAGTACTCAAGTATATGGGAAACTCATAGATGGCACAATGTTCTGCGCTGGTTACCTGGAGGGTGGAGTGGATTCATGTCAGGTGAGATATTTGTTTCAATATTTCACAATTTTTAGCACATATGATTAGCCATAAAATGCCTAAGGTTATTTTCTAGCACCAACAAGAAGGTACTGACCTTTAAAAATTATTTAGCAAAAAATATTAAAACATTATTTTTAATAAAGAATTATAGGCAAGTATAATATGAAGAGTTCAATTATAATAACCATGTTTAGAAAAATAAAGCAGTTTAATAAATTATAAAATATAAAACAATTATAAAATAATAATAGTTTCCGTAGTTTTAATAGTTTTGGCAAACAGGGAGACTGGGGCTGATCAGAAGAAGGAGGTGAAGTATTAGTTGTAAATATTAGAAATATCATAAGTGAAAAGTTAAGACATGATGTAGAATGAAAGAGTTGTCATGAAGCCTGGATCTGCACAAGTGGTAGAAGTTGCACACAACTATAATGAAAAGAAGAGTGAAGAGAAATATAGGTTATACCAACAAGATCTGTAGGCAATGTGGGGAAATCATAGAACGATGTATCGATACATGTATAAATAAATTCAACAAATCGTCTAAGAGACCAAGGAAAACTTCTGAAAAGTATGCAAAGCAGGAGGAGCTCTTAAATAAATTGAGGGGACTTTTAGGTGGAACTTATGCACTTGCTTGCAACTTTTGTTGTCTCACCTCCTAAGAGCTCTTTGGAAAAGTGCTAATTGACTGCAATAAAGTTAAAGTTTGTTCCTTTTCCTTTATGTAAAAAAAACAACAACCTCAATTTAGTCAAATATAATAAATAAATAAATAAATAAATAATATATAAATAAAGCAGCATTTTATGAATGTTGCATGTTTTCATGTATTTAACTGCTTTTTCTGCTGTCTTTCAATGTACTTACAGTTTTAAAAAACATTTGTTGTTAATTTCATTTGTTCCATATACTTTACTATAAAAAATACAATAAAAAAATTAAAAGATTTATTTATTTATACACACCCTTTTATATGTTAGGAATGTTAAGTATGAAAAAAAATTTAAAAATGTAAAAAATAAATAAATAAATAAATTTACCTGATCTTATTCTACTCTGAATGTCTTCTCGTTCTGATAGGGTGACTCTGGAGGGCCTTTGTCCTGCGTGGAAAAAGAGAAACACTATATCTACGGCGTGGTTAGCTGGGGAGACAACTGTGGATTGAAGAACAAACCCGGGGTATATACCCGGGTCACACATTTTGTGGACTGGATCAACAGGAGAACAGCTAGGGCGGGTGTGTAAACTCTCCTACAGTTAGAATACAGCTGAAAAAGTCAAAAACGGTGGGTTATTAATTATGTAAAAATGATTTTGAGGTAAAGATGGCGGACAATGTCATGCAAATTCAGTGTTAACAGAACGTGTTCATTCAGATTGAGAAACTGAATATGACTGCCAAGAAGTGTTTAAAAGAGACAAGAAAAAAAAATCTAATAAATGTGATTTTACAAATGTTACTTTGTTAGCTCAGTTTCTTTCACAGGAAGTGTTGCTGGGACCAGTGATGAATTCAAACTGCTTCTCCAAACTGAAGAGCTTCCAAAATAAAACACTTTCAATGTTCACAAAGAATCAGAAAATCCATAGACAACGTCTGCCAGATCTGGTAGAAGCTTTTGTCAATATTTGCTGTATGAAAGCAGTATATTTTATGTGTCCAACTGCTGTCATACAGTGAACTTTGACTAGAAGCTTCTACCAGATCTGACAAAGGTTGTCTGCATTCTTTTTGCTATTCTAATGTCACTACACAAGATGGCAGCAGAGTGCAGGAAGTCTTTTGTTTACTGGTTACTCAAGAAAGCTAATAAAAGCTTTAATTCCTGGTCAAAATGTTATTGGATGGACAAGTGTGCACGACTTGTCCATTATATTATATAACTTACCAAATTGTCCTCTCCTGACCTTGAAGTGCCCTTTTGTCCGTGCCTTGCTCCCTGAAAAACAACACAGCATAATCAGTACAAGCCCGATCACATTTTTGGATTTCCAGGGAGTTAGGGAAAGACCTCTGATCCATTATCTGTCTTGAAGGATAATTTCCTGTAGAAGAAGCCACTTAATTCCTCTCAGTCCACAATCAAGGCATCAGGTGCATGACCGCATATTTACCTTTCTGTTGGACTCCCAGTGAACTGACTTTTATAATGAAGTATTTTGTACAGAAATATCTTTCTCCGTAGTCTGCAGTCAGTGTTCAGATTAAATGCAGTTACCAGACCCCTTCAGCTTTAAAACTTGTAGTTCCTAAGACATAGCTAAGCTTTTTCGATTCAAAGCCAGACGTTTTACACGTGTCACGTGTCATTCGCAACATTAACCATTAACATCCTCCTGAGCATCACATTAGGCGTGTCACCTGTCTGTGCCAGGCTAAAAGACTACCACTTCATTAAATATGTATAGACAGTGTGTAATAGTACAGGCCAGGGCTAAATGGGAATGAACTTTTGGAGGCATCCCAGAACATGGCTGTTAGTGTAACAAGAGAAAAGGATCGTGTCATTCTAGGCAGAGATGCAAAAGAAAACACATCCTTCACTCAAGTGGAAGTACAAATGTTCATGTTTTAAAAGACTCTGGTAAAAGTTCTGGCTACACTTTTCACTAAAGTTAAAGTAAAGAAGTTTGGGCTCTGACTTGTACTTAAGTCAAAATTAGCCATTACTGCTACCTGTTTTAGTGTCACGCTGGTAACTGGACCCCACATCATATTAATATGTTAATACAAAACAATTAAACATTTTCTGATCTAATGATTGTATCCAGGCTGAACATCCACCAAATAGACCACAAGCAAAGAAAAGATAATGATCAGGTGATCAGAAATGTCTCTGTTCTCAGTCATGTTTACATCACTGACTCCCTCTGTCTCATCCACATTACCCACATACTTCTTGTTGCCTTCTGCCACGCTCGTTGTTAGCTTTGTAGGCTAGCCTAGCGTCTGTGGTGTGGTCGCCAGCGGTAGGTGGAAAAAGCCGTGCAATGACAAGAAATAGGTTGATGACCTGAAAATGGCACGCAATGAGAGGAAAAAATATTGATCATGTCACCAAAAAGATTAAAACTAAAGTGTATTGAAAAGAAGTAAAACGTACAGATATCTGTGTAAAAAATTTAATAGGTGAAAGTAAAAAATGAATTACCGATACCAGAAAAATCTACTTAAGTAGACTAACTATTTGTACTTCACTACTTCCCATCTCTGATTCTAGGTTTCATTAAACACCTCTTTAAAAAAAATGTTTCCCACTATTTAATTATTTTAAGCTCAGTGCCCAAATACATAAAGCCCTGATTAAATTCTATTCCTTTTTTATGCTTAAATGTTGGACAGTCGTACAAAGTACGTGTATGTGCCGAATAAAATTTGATTAGATTTTTATAAGTTTCTGGGTAGAGAAAATGCTTGGCCTCATGGCAGAACATGATGCTAAACTGTAGATTTGATTAAGCAGGGACATTGGATTCCCTGAACCTGGGTAACTAGTATTGATTAATCAAACCAGTGTTGATTTATTCCTTGATAGGGATTTAACTTTGCTCTGTGTAAGGACAATTGTAAATGTAAATTCAGTTTAATTATTACTTTTGCAGCATACTCGCACAGATCTTTGACAATTCACAGTTGGCATGTGTAAAATAAATATTAATAATAAAATTGTATTTAACGCTGATAAATGTAATTTAAAATACCCATCTTACTGACCATTAGTTACCACTATTAGAATAAGGATTTATTTAAAAAAAAGTTGGCACTAGACGCTTTTCACAACAGACATTGTCTCAGAGCAGCTTTACAGAATTGAAGAGTTAAGGTGAGCGATGTGTGTTTATCCCTGATGAGCAGCCGTGGCGACTGTGGCAAGGATAATCTCCTTTTGATGTTATGAGGAAGAACACTTGAGAAGAACCAGACTCAAAAGGGGAACCCATCCTCATTTGGGTGACAATACACAACGCATGAATGCCGGAATGTAAAATTATGAGTAATGTCCTTTCTACAGTCTTAAACAGTCATTTGAGATTATGGAACCAGGAGCTACTGAGCAACTCATAAAATAGCTCAATATTTGAGATAATCATAGATCCAACACCAGCTTCTTCATGCCAGAGCCTTTAAACACTCAAAGAGGTCCAATGTCTAAACTCCACATGATGTGAAATTCAAATGGCACTGGCCAACATTCTTTCTAATCAAACCAGTGTTGATTTATTCCTTGATAGGGATTTAACTTTGCTCTGTGTAAGGACAATTGTAAATGTAAATTCAGTTTAATTATTACTTTTGCAGCATACTCGCACAGATCTTTGACAATTCACAGTTGGCATGTGTAAAATAAATATTAATAATAAAATTGTATTTAACGCTGATAAATGTAATTTAAAATACCCATCTTACTGACCATTAGTTACCACTATAAGAATAAGGATTTATTAAAAAAAAGTTGGCACTAGACGCTTTTCACAACAGACATTGTCTCAGAGCAGCTTTACAGAATTTAAGAGTTAAGGTGAGCGATGTGTGTTTATCCCTGATGAGCAGCCGTGGCGACTGGAGGAACCAGACTCAAAAGGGGAACCCATCCTCATTTGGGTGACATCAAGAGTGTGATTATAAATCTTTAAATTAATACAGAACACATGAGTGCCGGAATGTAAAATGAGTAATGTCCTTTCTACAGTCTTATACAGTCATTTGAGATTATGGAACCAGGAGCTAGTGAGCAACTCATAAAATAGCTCAACATTTGAGATAATCATAGATCCAACACCAGCTTCTTCATGCCAGAGCCTTTAAATACTCAAAGAGGTCCAATGTCCAAACTCCACATGATGTGAAATTCAAATGGCACTGGTCAACATTCTTTCTTTATATATATATATATATCTCCCTGATAGTTTATTTGCAGGAATTACTAAAATAATACCATAACTGTTATAATCTAGTTTTAAAAGAATTTCCAAGATTTTCCAAGATATGGAGATACGGTATTTGGTTTTAAATACGTAAAGGTAAGTGAGTGCATTTTTTAGTGGTTTGCCTCTTGTGGGTATGACAGACGAAGAATTGTTTAATTGAAATAAACATTAATTTTATTCCAAAAAAGGAGAACAATACAAATGTTGACTGATTCAATGTTAACAAGAGAATTCAAGGTAAATGAAAGAACCACTCACTAGCTTTAAGCTATTAGCCTGAACATGTGCTGCACCTGCACCGAATTACCAGCTTGCTCAGAGGAGATCACTTATCTCTCAGCCTATGAATGTACTATTCAGTCATCTTCTAATAAAAAAACCACACATTTTTGTTTTAATGTTACCATGTATGTAGCCATATTTGGTAAACAAGCAACGTCAGCCTAGATGCATGAAACAGTAAACGTCTAGTAGACAAAACAATAGTCACAGCTAGTACGCTGCCTATGCGCACGACCAAGGAGCTCATTTCAGCTGAAATAATCATGACTGTGCTCTGGCTCCTGTTGCTCGCAGTGCTTGAACAAAAGGCTGCAGCCGTCTGGGCCACTTGAATGAAAAAAAAGGGGCAGGAGGCCACTGTACGGGCTGCTCGCATTTCACCCATTCACTTAGGTTACCATCTTGCATACTGTACTTCCCTCTGGATGGGGAATGCTATCCGCTTATATCTCCGTGCCTAATGGCTGCCGCCTTTTCGGGAGTTTTCAAGCAGAAGGAACGGGCAGACAAGCAGAAATCGCTTAGGTAAACGCTGAGCACAATCTTGAAATAGAAAACTGGAATGGGGAGGGGATTGCCTGGATGAGCTAAAATGTTATTTGGATGACACCCCGTGCATTAAAGCGAGGGAAAGGCTGTGTTGAGTTTCTCATTGAGAAAGCAGCAGCAGGACTCGTTGCGATAAGGAAATAAGGCTAATGTTACCTGATCTGGTATAATGTGAACCAATTACCAGTCCATTGCACTTCATTACAGAACTGTAATAGGGAGCGGGGTCACTGCTGCTACTGGAGCAGGCGAGGGAGAAATTTAGTGGTCATTGATAATATGATAAAAAGTGACAGGAAAAGAAGCCAGTCAAACAAATTATTGAAATTTACAGTGGCTAAAGGGAAACAGAATCAGCCCATTTAGGCAGCAGTGGGCCAGCGCTTGTCCAAAGCAACTCGGGCAAACACAAAGAGGCGTTCATTGGTGGGGGAAATCTAAAACGATCAACGAATTGTTCGAGACGATGAACTTTAGACGCCTGAAACGGACACTGAAATAATTTGGGGAAGCAATGTTCTTTTGTGCAAAACACAACTGATCTAGTCGTACCTTTCAATTCTTAATGGTGTAACAAAAATCCATACTGTGTGGCGAATCAGACGAGTGAAAAGTGGAACTTTCTCAGCTATTCTGTCTACAAATTACTGGACTGAAATGTCTGAATGAATAACAAAATGTCATGTCACAGGCAGGACTGGAAAGTCCAGAGCCTCGTTGTTCTGAATTGACGGTGAAAACAATCACAATTGCTTATGAGTTTCAGCTTCAACTTAACTTTAAAATATACTCAATTAAAAATTATAGTATTTAGTCACATCATTTAACCTCTCGTGAATTATCCATTATCAGTTTTTGGAAAAAAAAAACATTTCAGGCATAAATTCTCTCGGCCCTGTCACTTGTACATACAGTGGCAGGCCATGTATTTCACACCTATAACTTCAGTGATGTCTTACCTGGATTAATCCACCGCTGTGCTAGAAACCATCAATATTAGAGAGAAATGCAGTATAACAGAGTGCTGCATCAGAGACAGAAAACTGAGACAGAGAATGAATGCCGTTACTAAAGCAAGGAACTTAAAGAACACGATTCAAATATTCTAATTTCACTGTAGCCACAGCTGCATTATCTGTAGTAAAAAAACATTAAATAACCATCATAAAATGACCCTGAAAATATTTGACCTTGTGCAATTTGCTATTGATTCTGGTTGTGAGCTCTGACAAGTTTGTTTTCTGACCATCCAATTAAAGTTTGTAAAAATGTTGACGTGATTGTGCCCCCACTAGATGGTTCTGATGTTGCCAACTCAAAACTTTGATTGAGCAAAGCAACAGGTTCATTCTCACTTATTTGAAGCTACAGGTGCCCGCACTGTTGATTCTAAAGGTCTTGAGGCAGATTTCCTACCTGGCAACACATAGTGGCTGAAATCTGATTGTATAGAAATTCTAACATGAACATCCACTCCTGGAAGCAGTGCAACTGAGAGACAAGCTATGAAATGAAGAGAATAGGCTACTGGGATTCATCGATTACAGATTCATGTAAGCAGAGAAAGACATGCTGGTCCTGATGCCCTGCCACTGCTAGACACACTCACACCATATTTGAAAAAGTCCACATCAACATCATTCAAATTCCATGAACCTAATGGGAAAAAGAAAACGAAGTTGTCTTGCTCGTCATTTTCACTCATATTGTTTGGTTTAAATGACTGATTAAGACATATTATAAAAAAAAAGACAGTCAGCATCACTGTCTCACAAATTATAGATCAAATAATACAATTTAAACTACATCCTCGATATCATCGTGCTATTAGCATGGACGCTAATCAACGTCATGTTAATGTGTTGGCTAAGTTTTTGTTTAAAAACTGGGGAGACATATGTCCTCACACCGCCAAAACTCTCAGATATTCCTATTTTTGGTTCCTATTGATATATAGAAAAATGCCCCCCTCCACACACACAGAGGACTCAAAATGTGTAACATGTAACAAAACGATTCTTCTGTTCCCCAGTCCTTAAAGAAATAAAAAACATCAAACCAATTGCTGTCAGCCCTGCATTTTTCAATTCCTCTAGTTAATCAGATTGTGTTTACCCGGATGTGGACCACCATAAAATGTTATTAAAAACTTAAATGGAGTTTAGGCTTGGGAAAGACGGCACACGTGAAATAACGTGCAAACAGCACAGGGAGATTCCTATCGTTATTTGGACAGGCGCTGGACTGCCTGGTAAACGGAAAATTAGCATTGAGACTGTCTTGTGATGATAAGGGGCCCTGGTGGAGGGGAATGGCAAGAGGTGTGTATGTGCGTATGTGTGCAGATACAAGAGCGCTCAAGTGCTTGGTAAACTGACGAAATGGGGTACTTACGGGAGTCTAATGTCAGGTTGATATCGAAAGCTTTAGGGCTTTTTCTTGCTTTCTTGCTTTCTATCTTGCTTTTTTTTTTTCTCTCTCCTAAGATAAATAAATAAAAACATACTATGATATTGTCACAAGAATAAATAAAAACATAGAATGATATTGTCACAAGAGGAAATATGAGTAGGGGATAGAATACTTCACGTGCACCCCTCTATTCTCCCTTTTCTACCTATATGTATTCCGATCTTTCATTTCCTCTCCAGTTTTATGTGGTCCATTATAAACCTGTCCCACTTCCGTCAGACATATTAATAATTCAGGAAAAAAAAAAAAATAGATGTGCTGTTATAATTTAAATGGCTTTTAAATGTCCAGTTCTAATCGGCGTGATCTAAATAGGCAATATGACGAATGCATGCTTCATTGATCAAACCTGTTGCGGCACGGCTTATCAAAAGTCATAATCTTAAGCCACTATTTAAAGATGATTTTGCTTTCATCGGCCGTGTGCGTGCTGCTGAAATCGCATGATAAGAGGCGAGTGTCGAGATTATTTACTTATTTATCTTCGCGTGGACTGTGTGTGGTTTGAGGTAATCGTACCACACTCAATAAAATACACTGGCACATTGTTTTTCCACTTAAAATGCCATTTCTTTCAGGCCAAACCAATCAGCAGACATAAACATTGTCAGATACAAACATCGCCAAATCAGCATTATTGTCTTTTCTAGCTATCGAAAGCTAACAAACCAAATATAAGCGTGAAACTGTCTGAAAATGCCTTGGGTAGCTCCCAAGAACAAGACTCGCTACCTGCTAGTCATACAGGTTTATCATGCAAAGCTGACCAGCTATTACAAAAAAGTGTTCAAAACATATTAAAAAATTATAGAGAAAATTACATATACAGTAACTTTTCTCTAATAAATTAGCACTCATGCCCTCACAGTCAGTTTCTACGTACAAGCCATCATAATCCCCAATAAGACCCTGGACTCATACACACACACATGCTCACACACGCTCAAAAACATTGGCAATTTTTCGCACAAAATGGTCAGATGTAAAGTATTTATTACTATATGGACAGATGATTTGCACTACCTCACACTGACACTCTGTGTACTGTTCGATGCGGCATTTTTAGTGTTATTGTGTTGTTTTTTTGCATTAACGATAGTTTACATGTGTGTTCTGTGTCTTCTTGTTTTAGTTAGTTTTGTGTTTTGTTGTTTTATTCTATTTGTGTAGCATCTTAACTTGTCTGGATATGTCCTTTCATATTACATTATATCACAGTTTACAGTTTTATAGCTTTGTGTGGTTAATTATCCATAGTGTTGTGTTTATCAGACGCTTAAACCCTGCTAAATTGGTTTGTTAGCTAGCTAATATCAGAAAACTACCCGAACACAACTAGCTAGCATTTCAGTAGACATTAATGGGCAACTTGGGGCATTTTTGAGCTGTGAATGGTCTTTATCGTTAGTTTTAAAAAGGACCAACTAGCTTTTTTTCTCTTTTAGCTTTTATTATGAGGGTTATTCAGCAATAGCTAAACAGTTTTTAGCTAGTTATCATGCCTAAATTAGCCCCCAAAAACATAAGCAAACTAGCAAAGCTAATAATGAAAAATTTCCCAAGCACAGTTGGTTACATTTTGTATTTTATAACTTAGTTTATGATGTCCTTATGATGTAATATGTTTTGATGAAGCTTCTCCTTTCTATTTAGAAATACTACCCAAACCGTTCTAAATAGCATTTGTTGGAATTTCAGTTTTGGCTTGTGTTTGAGAACAGTGTTTAACATTAGCTAAGTCATTTTATTAGCTCAACGGTTCTAATGGATTTGTAAGTTAGATAGTATTATTAAAAATAATATTCAAACACAACAAACAAGCTCTTTAATGCTGGCTGGATTCTATTAGCTAGGTTGAAATCTTTTTAACATTAACTAGAATGCTTTGTTTGGTTATCTCCTCATATGACTAGCTGGATATTTAATATTATTGGGTGCTTCTATATAGCTTGCTATATGCCTGTAATTAGTTCAGAGAAATTAATTTGTAATGTGTAAGTGATTCTTATGATTCTTTTGTGCTTGTTACTTACTGTACAACTGATTATACCTCGAATTCTTACAACATCACAGAACCAGGGCCTTTGAAAGCATAGCATTAATAATATAGCTTGTTTCATCTTATATGATCATATCTCAGGATTTCCATACCAGTCCCTGCCCTTGTTTAGTAGATTGTATAAACCACCTGATGCTTACCCATTGTGAATGGCTTTCTTATTAGTGCAAATAGATTGCAGATATTCCATAATATCAGAAAGCAGATATTCATGAGGTCAAGTGCCCCTCAGTATCACTTAAACCCAATCTCAACATAGCTCCACATAGACGTGCACTTTCATTATTTTAGCTAGTTTAATTATAATTTTACGCCACACACACGCTGCAAAATGTGCTTCTTTGACAAAGCCTGTAAAAAAAGAAAAAAGTCTTATCATTAGAAGAAAAAAGGTTGAGGCCTAGCGAGAATTAAACTACAGAAAGTGTATAACCCTCACTGTAAGTCTGCTATCACATTTTTTTTAGGTTAATCATACTCTCATTTACAATGATAATGAACAGTAATGTGATTATACCGATGTCCAATAAGTAATTACCTCATTTTAGAGTACAGGCAGCAGTAAGATTGAACAGATCCCTTGAAACGCTACCAGCACCAGTGGATTCATATAGCTTTCTTTTTTTTTATGTTCTCCGGTCCTGAGCGGAATCCTCGATCCCGTACGAACGCTTAAGAACCCGAACAAACAGCGTCTTTGTATCGGGACTAACATGACACCCAACATGGAGGAGGTAAGCTTCCTAAAGTTAAACGCATCGCTTAGCTCATTTTAAAGGGCTTTGAGCGGACGGTCGTTTGCCTGAAATATAGGCGGCCTGCTTCCTCCTACTTAATCCAGTATTTAATTAGAGTGGGTCAAGGGCCGGGGTCGCGTGCCTGCCTGATCGGAGGCTGGTTGCACAAAGACAGCACTGATCGCTTGGACATATTGCAGGTATTTTTACAGATAGAGAGAGAGAGAGAGAAAGAGAGAGGGAGTGAGTGAGTGGAGAACAGAGCAAACAGCTTGTAGTCAGAGCTTATGCTCTTTAAATTAACCCACCATATTGTTCCAAAATAGTCTTTCATACGGCAATAGAAACTATCAATAAGAACAGATTCAACTTTTCTTG
The DNA here is from genome assembly GCA_024362625.1 of Silurus asotus. Taxonomy (NCBI): domain Eukaryota; kingdom Metazoa; phylum Chordata; class Actinopteri; order Siluriformes; family Siluridae; genus Silurus; species Silurus asotus. The sequence continues at coordinate 4,510,751 of MU565024.1, read as the reverse complement.
TGATAAAGTGACAAAAATGGTGTTTTGATTCATTTAAGAGTAAATAAATGACAAGCACATTTATGTTTACTATTTATCAACATATTATTATAAGTTTTTCATTCGCAGCATATAAGTGGTTTTATTCTTTTTTTGTTTTTTAAAAGCCAGCAAATTACCCTTTAGTAACATTTCATTGTTCATTAATAAAAGTCCCTAAATTACTATAAATATGATGACCAAAAGAGCTTAATCCCTGCAGCTGGAACTCCCAGTGAAAATGTATTAACACCAAACCAGATAATGAGATCAAATCAGATAAATACATAGTGCATATGTGATTATATAATGTATAATAGGTACACCAGGTGCTCAGTCAACCTACGTTTTAACTGCTTCTACCTTTGAAAAAAATCATCCCCAAAGTACTGTACACTCATCCTCCTTTTCTACCTTTTATTCACTTGTAATTCTGGACAGCGACCACTAAAGGGCAGAACTCGACTACAAATATGCATGAAGTCATTCTCATGAATGCATGTCAGGTTTTTTTAAATATAGCAATTTATCAAAGCCAGACTAAAGTTACAGAGAAATAAGTTTGCTTTAAAAACCCATTATAAAATCCCACGAAACTAAATATCTAGATAGCCAGATTGGTGATAAGACAATACAGCGTTTATTATTTCCAAACAGCTTCAAAATGAATCACCTATTATACCAAAATATTTTTAGTCATTTAATTGATACATGCCACGTTAGAGGAGGAAGAATTACATATGCAATGTACCTGATTATGAGTTGGTTTTCAGATGCAGAGTAATGGAAATATCAACATTTATCAACATATGTTGCACAATAATCACTGAATCCTCTAAACTAAACACATTCATGTCTATTAAATAAAACACGTTTTTAATATAATGGCAACAAGAAAAGTTTATTTTTAATGACAGTGGGATACAGACGGGTGCACAAACTTATTGTCCTAAATATTAAATATTGAAATAAAAAATAAAGAAAATTAAAAAAGGTCATCATCAAAAAGTTCATTATGTTGGTTAGACTTTGTCTTTGCAGACTGAATTAAGTTGTGTTTGTTAGCAAAGAAATTTATTTGTGTGTGTGTGTGTGTGTGTGTGTGTGTGTGTATTTTATATATAGATAAATTGATATATAAAATTAAAGATATTTAAAGATATATAGATGTATATATTATATATTATTATATGATATAAAGATATATAGATCAGTTTTATTGTTTCATTGAGGTACAAGGTTTCACCGTAAAAAAAAATATTAATAATAATGAGGTAAATGGTTGAGTATTAGAGGTCAAGAACAACTCTTTAGAGAAATGTTTATTTGTTTCCAGGATAAGGGGAAAAACAAGTTTACATCTTGTATCATTAGCTTCCTGTGTGCTGTCTGTCGATGGAGTGGTTTTTAGAAAGTGTGCGAATGTGTGCAGCCTCAGGATTAGTCATCGATATAGCAGGGTGAGAGTAATGTGGTTCATGCTCTCAGAAGATTCTATTTAAATATTATATGCATTCTTATGTATACATTTATCTTTTATTCTTGTGTTGGATTTGCACAAAAACAGCTAACACAGTAATGTTTACAATTTCAAATAAAGACTAAAATAAAGCTTGCAATTTCCTTTAAATATTTAATTCAATGTATTTTTATTTGTATAGCGCTTTTAACAATGAACACTGTCTCAAAGCAGCTTTACACGGTAATGTGATAGAAATTAAAAGGATGAATTATCATTTTAGGGTTCAGTTATTGATGTAGACATAAATGTATGTTAAGAGATTTCGATAAAACCATCTCAGGTGTAAAAATCTTGTAGGAATGGATTTAGAGGTTTAATCTTTAAACGGATTTAGTATACAGCTAATAATGCTTTCAGATTTTGATTTTTTTTTTAATTTAGCTTTGCCAGATATGAGTTGTACATGTTGGTCTCAACAACGTAAATGCTAATGTGCATTTTATGTACATGTACGTGGTCATTTGGTTATTCATTTAAAACTATGCATTGATGGATCTGATTGTGCTTTGAGATTTTTAACTTCGTGTTGAAATAAAAACACACAAACTCGCACACAGATGTTGAAAAGACAAGAAAATTACAGATGGACAAACTTGACCAGTGGTTGACTTATAGGTGATTTTACTTCAACTTGGCTGTCCAGTTCTTATTTCTTCTGAGAAATGGGAAAAAATTGGAGACAGGGACTCGTTCCACTGGCAGCTCCTAACAAGCATAGCAATACATCAGTCAAAAGCAATAATTTTACAATTAATGGAAATCCAATTTGCCTTCAGAGCATCCCGCGTTGACATTTTCCACATTGCAATGGCGCTTTGATAAAGTTTATTTTAAATGCAAAAAAAAGAGCGTTCGGCGGTTCGAGAGCGGCCCGGGTGTCACTGTGCCAGGCAAGAGGAGCACGGTACTTAATTTTTTATCGACGGCCGCCCCGGGGGCCACGAAAAGCCTGAATGTTAACGTCGGCTCCATTTTCATTATCACCGCGTGATTATGGATTTTACTGCGTTTAGGTGATAATACAGCTAGCAGCTCACCTTAAAAAAAGAATTTCCGCTGGCAGCTTCCATTTCCGCAGCCAAATGAAATTTTTCATTTGACAAACAAGCACAATTAGGCCGCGCTCCTCGCGCCTGCTTTTTCTTGATTGAACTTAGGCCAATTTGCCGGCGCTAAATGAGTTTGAATAATTTACATTCCCAATGGCTCGGGGACATTAGCTTGCTGAGTGCTAAGTGGCAGCGTGCTTTTTGAAGTTGCTGATGATGAGATGTCACTCCTCGACGCCCAACAACCCCCATCCCCAACACGGGCATCAGCACCACAAGCACACACACTCATGGGTCTTCCAATCCTTGTGAGGACCTTCCACTGACAGTTATCAATGCATTAAAGGAATGCTATGCCAAAACACAACATTACATACCTAAACCTAAACTTTACTTCAACTTTAACCGCAAATAGAATTAAACCTTTCTGAACTAATAAAACCAGTCTCTAAATGTCCCCACAAGGTCAGCACTGTCAAAAAGTCCAAGTCATCTAGTCCCTACAAAGATAATAAAACATGCCGAACCCCACACAACGCCATCTACACTTTTTTTTTTTTTACTTCAAAGTTAAGCTGTGAAAGGAGCCTATATACCTGAAACCACAATAAGAAGTTCAAATTGATTTTCTTTTTTTTTTTCTCCTGCCGAGGCCAATTCTGGCAGGCAAAGCGAAAATGACTTTAATATGTGTGTAATGCACTTGGCTGGCTTCAATGCACTTTGCTTCTTCTTCCTTTTCTCTTTTTTTTTCTTTAACGACAGCACTTTTCACATTAGACACATTTCATATCGAGTTGAACGACTGGATTTGTTTCTTTATAATAATAAAACGAGCACGGGCGTCATTAAGGGGACGCATTTACTAATTGGGATTTAATAAATGAAACAGGGACAAGGTGCACCGCAAGTAGTCTTAACTAAGCTTGAAGTTAATGAAATTAACACACACTTTCCATCGCTTCACTAATTAGGCTTATGACCGGGTAGTGTCACAGTGGCAGGGAACCACAAAAAACAGTATTAGTGACAATGATCAGCATTTAGACAGGATTTACGTAAAAGGATACATATGTAGGTGAGGCCAGTATAGGCAATGTTCAAATAAAACACATGGGTGCATGCAGTTACTTTTTTATGGTTTCACTAATAATAAGCATACATTTGCATATAGCATACATATTATTCCCTGCCCAGATTAGAGTGTTAAGAAGTTTTTAAGGTACATTTAGAACACATAAAAATGTGCGATTAAGCACTGAATTAAATATTGAAATATTAATCGATTGACCTGATTATATATATATATATATATATATTTATTTATTTATATTTTTATTCATATTCTTTTTGGATATGTCTATTTTGCCTTTTGTAATGCAAAATAAGATGCAAAATGTCATATACAATACATATTGCATTTCAGGAAAAATGCTTTATGTTAAATATTTTTCATAAATGAAGAAACTTTGGAATTCAGACTACTGTGTTACTTCCATATGTATCTGAATCATCTTGAGGTTTTACATTCGCTCCGACTAATCTAGCGAAAGCCACGAACACTTAATATAGCTTTAAATGATCATTGTGTACAGCAAAGATAGAAGAGCACACAAACACACACACACACACACACGTTCAGAGGTCCTCTCTTCTCAATGACATCCAGTTGTTGTGTGCGTTTGCCAAGTCACTTTACGCTTTCCCTTCCCGAGGATCTGGTTTCCCCTGCCACAAACGTAGCTATTGTGCGGTGCCTCCTGGCCGGAGCGGCCATTCTTACTTTAATATTTGCGAGACAGGATAACCTGCCGATACACATGAGGTCAGTTTGCCTCTCCGCTTGCCTCATTTTCCAGATTATAACTCGTTTCCATGGTGGCAGGCAAGCTGAGAGCGGCTTTACCGCCGGCCGTGACCGAGTTACAGCACACATTTGCTCACACACACACACACACACACACACACACACACACACACACACACACACACACACACACACGATCCATCTTTGTAGAACAAAGAAACTACAAGTAGAATGAAATTGAAGTAAGGTTTCAGCATCTCTTAGGGCTGTTGAGGCCCTTCATTAAATTTGGATGAGTGATCAATTGAGTCATAATTATTAACAAACAAACAAACACAAATACATGTTTTTGCTTTTCTGGGTCATCTGACATTCTTTTCCTTTTCTTTTCATTCATGTTTTACAGCAGAAATTGTGCCTTCCATCAATGTGGAACTAAGAATCAGCTCCAATAATAAAGCTAAAGAGGAACTGCTGAAAAGCAGGTCACTACAGCTGGAGTATAGCAATGCTGTTTTTACCCTCTCTCTTCCTCACACACACATACACACACACACACACACACACACACACACACACACACACTCACAAATGGATTTGGGAGAGTTGACCTCAAATTTGAGTAACAGCTATTTCGCCGTAATCCATTCACAGTCGGAGAATGCGAACACCGACGCAGAGTGGAGCAGGCGAGAGCAAAAAAGAAGGAGGTTGGGATGCATGAAAGGCGGTGAGGATTTTTTACAATGTGATTAGGAAAGTAATGGGCTCAAAGTAATGCTTCGGCAGCTCGTGTGAAGTGTGCGAGGGTAAGAAAAAAAAGAGAGAGCGGGAAAGAAAATGGGGAATTTCCACTCTCATCCCTGAAGGTCAGTGGCTCGAGTCGGTCTGTCGGCCTGATTTGGTGCTCACCACCTTCTGTAACAATGAGAGCTCTGTTTTTGGCCTACGATAAGTTGCACATACGCACACTCATACGCGCACTTATACACACTCACACAACACACACACACACACACACACACACACACAAACACACACACACTTTGGCTCCATCAGGCCCAGGTGGAAACGCTTCACCCAGTAATGGCTTGGTGGAATGTAGAAGAGTGACCCCTGTTGGTTTTTCCCTCTCGCTGTGCCACCGAGCAATCAGGAGAGCATTACTCCCCACTCGGCCCTAATGAGAGAGGGGTTTAAGTTTACACGGGGGTTATTAAAGAAACCTAACAAGGGGTTTCTTGGAGACCAATTGAAGGCCTTATGTTGCTAATACAGCCTTCTGTTATCTTAAAAAAAAAGGGCTGGCTTTACACGCATCACCACTGAGAAATATATTACTGTCGCAACAGTTGAATTCTTCATTAGGTTTGAGGAGAAGTTGATTCATTTCTAATTCATTTTCAAACAATAGCTTCTCTGTCTCTAATTTCAGTTGTAAATCTGACGGTCAGATTGATGCACCTGCTGCAATTTCAGCAAGCCAGGAGTCACGAAATGACCGGACGGCCTGCGGTGAACTTTAGTGCGATTACTTTAAAATGAAACGATGATAACATTCAAAAGATGAAGCATATTATCAATTAATGGCAACTTTTTATAGCTGCTGTAACATATGCAAGCATTTGGATCTTTCCGACGTTTATTTTGCAGCCATTCCACATTGTACATGGATAACAATAATTGGATTAAAGTAGATTTAAAAATGTAATAAATCATCTTTGGTGACACTGTTTCTGTTTCCTAACAATATACTTTTCCTGTAATTTTGCTATAAAAATGTATTTTAACATGCTGAGATATGAGCTTCATCTTGACTGATCTAACACATGACCAGCTTGTTTCCCTTGAGCCGTCCACAGGTTCAGATCCCGTATCTAGCTGACCTATCCTCATTTCATACACTTAGGCTTCACTTTCCTCCACCAAACTTAATCCAGAGTACCCCACACACCTGCACCACACTGTCAGCATGCTTTGTTCTTAATGTACACATCAAACAAAAGGAAAACCCCAATCCAATTTTCTGTTTTTGGCTTCGAGGCACTGCTTTCAGATAATCAAGAGAGGCCTGAAAAATAAACTTCGTTGCACAAGCTGAGTGATGCGTCTTTCATGTCCAAATCCTCTTATTCTCAGGCTCAGGGTCTTCAAAAACATGAAAAAAAAGGAAAAAGAAAAGATGAGTCAAAATAAGATGCTCATGGGAGGAGGTGGGGGAAAAAAACAAACAAGTGCTTTAAGCAGCCAATCATTTACTCAGTCACCCAGGAGAGGGAAGAAGTCTTTAAGTGCTTTCGCAAGTGTTTGCTTTGTGTTCTTACCTCTCTGCACACTTCAGCGGGTTTTATAGAAAAAAATGCAAAAAAGCAGCGTTAAATCAGGAAGCGACGCATAGATGTTAACGCTACGGATATGAATTTTTGTTACGTTTTATCTTTTTATTTCATTATTTGACAGATATGAACATGAAATACGAATGACATGAAACGATCTGACAAACAATATGAACATCCTCATTTAATACATCTAGCGCTGTTGTTCGTTCGATAGATAGAAACTGGGCAAATCTGCCAGAGAGACTTTTGTCATGACATACATTTTACATAAAGAGATGCTGCAATGAGTCGTTCAGGGCGTTTCGAGCGGCACGCGCGCTTGAAGAGCAGAAGAACATCAGTGGAAGACGACGAGAGATCAGGAAGCCCTTTAAAGAGCTCAACTCCTGAAAATGTCGAAAGCTTTCGGCTACTTGTGCATGATGATCATCGGACAACAATCCACATGATCTCACTTCAGCATCCACCCTTCTCACCAGATTTGGCTTCTGCAAACTTCCCAAAGATAAATATCCTGTTCAAAGGTCACCGTTTTGCGATCTGGCTTCAAAAAGAAGACTTCCAGGACACATTCCAGAAGTAGCAATGCTGGGAGCGTGGTATTGCTGTGCGAGAGGACTATTTTAAAGGTGATAGTGTGTAAACATTGATAAATAAAGCAACCGCCTTGTATTAACATGCACATATAGAGAGCAATAGAAATTGTAGCGGCACACATGTTGGGGATTAAAGACACCATTAGTTTATAGACTTTAAGCTAAACACATATCTCATGAAGTTGATGCTGTTTTTTTTTTTTTTTGCTGTTTCTTAAATCCCACGTCACAGTCATCAAATCTCAGTATTATACTTGTCCTGCTTGTCAAAAAATCTGACTTTTACATTGACGTCTAAATTTTCTGCAGCAAATCATCCACTTCCTCCTTGGAAGCTGTAAAGCTCTGTGAGTGGAGCAAAGTTTAGAAACTCATTAAAGCGTCTCGAATTTCTAGATTCTACATGCGTCGTATCTTGACAGGAAGATCTGAAGCGCCTAAATCTCTCCCAAACCACCAGGCAAACAAAAGGAAACCAGGATAAATCCTACATCTGATTCTGGTATCTGCAGTGAGCAGGGCGCCTTCACTATTGTGTCTTGCTATCTGTCCGGATGGAAGAACTAAAGCACACTCAGAGTGGCTTAATTTCTCCCAAGCGTTAATGATTAGTGCTGACACAAATAGTGTAAAAGGTTAGAGCATTTTGTGTGGAAATTCTTTTTGGTGAACCTGCAGTAGTTTAGAGGTAGGCTAAAATCAGGAAAATTCAAAGTGAGTAAAGAGAGATTTTGAACACATTTTGAGGAAAGATGATTGAGGAAAGTTTGACACCATGATGTAGTATTGGGGAAGCAAAACCAGAATAAAATCTTGACAGGAAAAGGTAAAGAGTAAGATAGGAAAGTGGGGGAAAAGGATCTAAGATTTGGGATGGATTAAAAAAACAAGACTAAAGATAAGCTAATGAATAAAAGCAACAGTGAGTACATATACAGTTATATAGCACTAGAATCTGGACAATCCAAAACTGGATTCCTGGAGTGGCAGTAGAAACAAATGTGTAGAAAAAATGTATAAATAACAAAAATCCAGCAAAGGTGTATAAACACACTTGATGAAAAGTAAAGTGGCATCTGACAGTGTGACTGAGAGTCCTGCTATAACGGTGCTCTAAACACTAAACACACTCTAGTTTCTGAATATAAAATACCTATCTGTGCAACCTGAGGAAAAAAAGAGGGAAGGAAAGAGAGAGAGTGAGAGAGAGAGAGAGAGAGAGAGAGAGAAGCATTGCAGGCAGAGCAAGTTTGCATTGCCCTATCTCATTAACACACCGCTGAAATAAAAGAGGGCTTCTTTGGCTCACAGCTATGGCAAAAAAAAAGAAAATTATCATAGTGATGATGTTCCTCGGCCGTCAACAGAGCGGCGATAACGTTGTTTGATGATGACTTTCCTATGAATGTTAAGCAGCTGGCGCGGCGGAGGGAAGGAGCTTATCGGCGCCTAATGCCCATCTCTAATTCCTGCCCTTCTTGAACTAGCCATTTTCTAACAGCGCTAACTGTCAAATTTACATCCCATCTTAATGCCGCTAAAGAGGACGAGGGATGAAGAGTAAATGACAGGAGTGTAATGAGGAAGGCTTCTCTCTCTCTCTCTCTCTCTCTCTCTCTCTCTCTCTCTCTCTCTCTCTCTCTCTCTAGGCAGGAGATTTTCCACAATTTGGAAGACTCTCCTTCTTCTTTTCTCTCCACTCCTGAACCATGATGGTGGGCTTACCTTGGTCTTTTAAAGCAGACGAGTTCAATTAGCTGATGAATCTTTCATAAGTTTTATAAGAGTATTTGACTAATGGGAGTTAAGGCCATGAAAAATGGCTTTCAGTTTTTTACACTGTGGAAAATGAAGTTAGGCTTCAATGCGTTTCCATTTTATTAATGAGAAACAGCAAACAGTGTGATTTCAAACAGGTCGAATCCACAGTAATGATGACATACCAATGCATTAAACCTGCTTATACCTCAGCACATTGAATTCTCCATTCTGTTTGGTTAGAGGGTGGCGATTAATTTCTTATAATAGCAGCTCTGACAGTACTTAAAGCTGCAAAACACTTGTAATACAGTATTGTTTTATAGCCCTGGCCTAAACACTACCAGAATCGATGGCTTTTTAATATAATATTTTCCATAAATTTGTATTAAACAGTTCTCAATAGTTTATTCACTTCATTCAGCTTTTCTCTCAATTGTGCTGCTTCTAGGAGTGTATGTCTATTTTAGAGTTTCAATCCAATCAGATTTCAGCTATTACATGTTGCCAGGGTCAAAGAAATCTGTCTTCATTTCCTATAGCTTCAAATAAATGACAATGAACTGCTGCTTTAACCAATCGGATTTCGACTTGGTGACACCAGGGTCATCTAGCAGGCGTCTAAAAACATCGTCCTTTGATTGGATGGTAAAAGAGTGCACTAGTCAGCGTTCACAAACCGCATCTCTAGCAAACTGCACACCCTCAAATATATTCTTGTGGATTTAATAGATGTTACCAGGAAATTTTCAAGAGGGACTTTTTTTTTACTTCTTATACAATTGCGTCTTCTTTACCGTGGAATTTGCTCAAAACCCCACAATTTGCCTTCATTTCAAATCTTCAGGAAAACCGTATAATGTTCATATTAAGAGGTGGATTGGTTCACGTAGCACACCACTGAAGACTTAGGTGTGAAATGTGCGGATCAACATTGTTCTATAATAACATCTTATCCGCAGGGACTTGTACACACTACACATCATTGGTATGGTTATTATTTTATTATTTTGCATTTTGCCCTTTCATAATTTGATTTGTTAGCTGATTTGTTTCTTACTCATAAAGTCCAAGAGAGAGAAAAATAGCCTGTTGAAGGGATGCTAGTTTACAGATTGTAAGTGATAAGTGATAAGACGTTATAACTTCATTTTTCTTGACAATGTAAAATTCGACAATTGTGTATAAAACCGATTTATTTAGTTTAAAGGTAAAACTTTGTTCTTTAATTGGTAAAATTGCAATTTGGAAACTTAAAAAAAAGTGTTATAAAGAATAAGCATATTCTGACAAGATGTTATTGGGATGTCGGAATAACGGGAAATGGGAGATTCTATAATACACACTTGGGTCTTATTGTTTGTTAACTTTGTCTTGTAAAACGTGTATCTCTGTGTTTAAAAGTTTGGTGCTTGGGTTTTTCACTTGTCTCTTCGGACAAAACGCTTTCGCCAAACGAATGAATGGAAATGGAAATTACATCTGGCTTCGTGTGTCGAGCAGCATTTTGGTGCTTGACATTCATCAGAAGCAGTGTGTGCAAAGCGGCGTGTTAGCCAATTCATTTCTGTTTCCTGACACTAATTACTGGACTGGCCATTGAATCTAATTAAAACATTTAAATGAATGACAGCCCATTATTGCAGCCTGTTCGTTTGACTCTTTAAAAAAAAAAGTAACATCCTTTGATTTATTTATTTATTTTACCACATCTTAATTGCTAAAGCATTAAAAACAGCTTTCAATTGGATTCACCAAAGACAATCAAGGTGACAGAAAGTCCATGTCTAAAAGAATCTGAGGCTTTAAAGGTACCTTTAGACAATTCCTGATAAATGCTACTAATAAAATAAAGCAAGAGCAACCATTATAATATCGGACATATCAGTTTATGTGTAAAAATTTTACATTAAATGTAAATGCTACAGTCAAAAGAAAAACTAATGGTCAAAAATGTATATATAATAAACCAGTGTTCTTATTTGCATTTACAAAAAAAGTAACTGGTTTCTATGAAGAAGATTTACAAGAGTAAAGACATGTGTTGTGAACATCATCTAGTCTTCAGGCTCAAAGATGTAATCATTTCCATCTCCCAGCCACCACAATTTGAGTATAGCTACGGGCTATGACTGGACAGTGATTGCATTTCAGTGTGTCATGTTCACACTAATAAGAAGCACTGAGTTTTGCTTAGAAGTCACAGACAGCAACATTTCTCCAAGTGCAAACGTCTTCTAGTTGCACAATTTGCCAAGTATAACATTTTCTGAACATCTTCATCGAATCGACTGAGGGACGGTGTGTGACTCTCAAACAGAGGACAACCCAACGCTTGGCTAATGCAAATGAGACGAGCTGAAAGTTTCCTGAAACCTGCATGTAATTTAAGATGGCATTTAAGCCCCTTACCCCTGATCTTATCTCCTAAATGAATTCATCAGGTAATATTTCCCATTATTCAAAGGCATCGTTTTATGCCAGAGAAGGTAATGGAATGATTACAGGGCCGTGCACACAAATTAACAGCCAGATGCGAAGTGTTCCCTCTGTGAAAATGAGAAATTTAAGGTGAGGAAGACTTAAAAACTCATTTTAAAGTTGGTGTGGACTTCAGCACGTCATGTATTAAGCAGAGTCTCGGAGGCCAATTCAATTTGCGATCCTCTTTCATCTTTAATGATACCTATTTCCTGCTGTCATATTTTCATTTAAGGCGGGGCCATGCTATTAATATTTAAAAAAAAATTCCTCAGATGAACGGTGTGAAGGGCTGCAAAAAAATTGTGTAAAAGTTGACTAAAAGAATGGCTACCTGCTGTCACCTGGTTTAAAATACCGTTTCTGGAAGTGGAGCTGGAAGTGTGAGGTGTGTTTCATCTCCATTGGCCATCAAGCAATTAAAACCTGCTTCTGACTGATCGGAATTGAGCTCAATCCGGGCTGAGCTCAATTTTTCACACTCATCCACAAGCCTCCAGGAAGAGGGTCCGAAAGGCGAAACTAACAAGATTAAAATAAAGGAGCAAAAAACAGATAATTGGGGACAGAACGTGTTGGAGTCCTGAGTCTGAAAGAGAATTTTATAGGTATTATTAATTATAATATCAATCCAGCTGTGAAGAACTTGTGAGAACTTCGCCAATTTGAAAAAGAGATAAAGTCTGGCTTATAATGACTTTATTATAATATTTTATACTATATTTATTCTAATAATATTTCATAATATTGATATCAGTTGGTTATGGAACTAAACTAAGCTGTTATAGAAAAAAAAATCAACATTGGTGCGGAAAAACCGCACCAATTTGCTGTACCTTGTGTTATAAATCCTAATGTCGAATCCAAAGATCTAACACTGGAGACTCCTTTCATTAATGTTGAATAAACAAATATCTTCATCATGATTTATCATCATGCCAAATGACAACATGATAATCCTGTGGGTTGTATTGAAAGGTAGCTTCTAATCAAAACTGTTATATAATAAACACTTATATATATATATATGAGCACATGTAACATTTTTGTTATCAGCAAAATTTTCTGTTGGGATCTCAGCTAAATTTGCTTAAGTGCTTTAAATCCTAACCGTACGGCAACATTACGTGACCTGATACCACTCCCCACTACAGTTAATTCCAATTTAATTACACGTGTGACATCTGGACAACCGGATGAACAGCATGCGTGAATATGTACGGTTCAGAGATGACACTGTGCATGCTACATTGGCTCCTTTGCCTTTTATAGAAAATTATTTTTTTCCTTATTGATTACCAGCCGCTGCGTTTCTATTTCACAGTTGAATTACTGTTGTCTCGCGGTGGCTCTTTTCTTTGGCTCGGGCTCCAGTTCATTATTTCCTGCCATTTCTTGGTCATTTCCGAGTTTAAAACTCAGAGCCGCTTATTAAGTTTTTGGGGCCTTGGCGGATAAGAGGCAGTACGTGCGGCGCGATAAACTAATCATCTTAAACCCCTAATTATGAGTATCTCAGTGTGACAGGCGGTGGAGTGGAGCCTCAAAATGAGGGGGGAAAAAAAAAACGGCACATCCGAGGGAAGGGTAATAATTTTTTAAGTCATCTGGATCTGGCTCGGGGTGGCAGAATTCATTAGAGCAGATTAGCCAAGTGTGTACAAAGTAAATGAGATATCTAATGGCCAACTCGGAGGGCGACGGACTCCTCGTTTGACTTCGGAATATGATGAACCGCATTACAAGGCCATTGTGGTTTGACTCTGCAGGACTTCTGGTGTGCTGCATCGTTTAATAACCCTTGACCTTTTGGCCCTTTGAGCCGTGCACTACAGCGTCAAAGAGAGGAGAACAACACAAATCAGATTAGGCAGCCAATGCCGATCCAGACGGTCGGATTGTTTTTGAAGCGGAAAGCGCATGACGCTAATTATGAGCATAAGGAGAAGGTTGGGGCAAGAAATAATAAGATTACAAAGAATAATTTGCAGATATAATTACACCAAAATTGGGTACACACAATTGTCAAACGCGTGTCTTGCTTGACCCGGGCGCGTGAGTGAAATAAATCCTCGTTCTATAGCCTCTGTTAATTTGTTTTTATCATCTGCAAAGTGGTGTTTGTGCAGGCAGCGCAATTTGCATGTGTAATTCCGCTGTGCAAATTGACAACAAGTTGATAATTCCAGTGAAATGGTCTCGTCGCGATGGCCCCCGCTATCTTCCCGAGCCGATTCATTTTGAGGAACTGCTGAGGCATGAAACTCATACATCAACACGCTGTCTTTTTTTTCCTGACAACGCTCAGACTTATTGTCCGTTAAAATGTCATTACAGGCATTATTTATGGAGATAATTCATTTATTAGACCATATTTACTCTGACAGAGTGTCACATTGTGGCCGGGGTTCAGAGCTTTTTCTTTTTTTTGTGGGTTTTTTTTTACATTCGACAAAAATGCTAAAGCCTTTATGCCTCTCTATAGACCTCAACGGTGATATGAATATGTTGTTGTATTCTTTACATTAACTGGTTGCTGCTGCCAATAGGAATAAAATGTATGATTTATGGCCTCCAGTCTGGTATTTTCATGCTACTAATTTTCGTGCAAAATCAAAACCAAAAAAAGCGCAAATTCCAAGAAACCTGCACATGATACTTTTCAGGCTTGTGTATCATTATCATGTGTAAAATCCATATGTGCCTGTAAGTAAGTCTGGAAAATAACGAGACAAGACAAATGACCCAAGTGTCTTATATGAAAACGTTTAAATGTCCTTGTCTCAATTTTATTTGGGATAAATCGCAAGCTTCAGCAATTTAATTCGCTATTTAGCTAATTAAACAATAAAGATAATGAGCATGTCTACAAAGTCTGCATAGTTAATATTTTATTGGTGTACAGTCTCATATTTAAGGACATACAGTCTCTTTTGTTCTCTTTTGAAATCAGAATCAGGTTTGTTGGAAAAGGAATTGGTGACAGACACAAAATTTCGCTTGTACACAAGACTATACATGGCAATACAGACTATCCAGACAATGTAGATTAAATAAGACCACAATAAACAGAGTATATGGCAGATCAGTAATGCACATAAAGTGTGAGCATGCACGGTAGTGCAAATAGCTGTCGTGTGCATCATATAAGAGAAAGACGTTACTTTAAAGAAGATCCTTGTGCACCATATACAGCAGCAAAAGAGTGTAATATATGTGGTAAAATGATTGATGTATAACACTTCGATCAGTAACCTACACACAGATATCAAGGTACAGATAACATTTATGCACCCCTAGTGATAGAAATGTACCTTTGTGGTATGTGGTATGTGGTATGGTTTAAAAATATGTGTTAAGCAGAACATCAGTGAAATTCTATGGAAAAATATCAGTGCAATTAAAACCTTGTAATGTAAAAACCATGATGTTCTTTTACAAACAAGAAGGTACAAAAATGTGCCTATGTTTAGAGGTACTTTGCATTACAGCATTTGTACTCTTTTAGGTACATTCCTGCACCTAGATTTTTCTGTGTGTGTTGAATCTGCTTGCAGAATGAAAAACTATCAGACCAGAAACACAGTCTGCTGGTTTTGGACTCCTTTTGCTTTGTCCACTCCTGTTTCTGTCCAACCCCAGCTGAAATATCAGCAGTTCTATTATTTAAAGCTGATATATCTTACTTTGGCATGAGAACACTGACTTGCGCTATAAACGGATCAATTGGAATTCTGTGAGACGAGGCGTCTTATATACATATAATTTATTATAATAATGACATTAAGATTCAAATCACACACCTTTTGAAGGCTATTAGATAAAACGGGGCAAACTCAGTAGTGCTCACTTTAATATATGATATAATACTATAATATAGGACATATCAGTCTTGTTTTTTACCAAAAAAAATCTGCTTTGTCTGTTTCCTGCATGGACAAAAATAATCCTAACACCATGGATGATGAAAGAGAAAGAGAAAGAGAGAGAGAGGAGAGAGAGAGAGAGAGAGAGAGAGAGAGAGAGGTACATTTGCGACACTCCATTGAGCAGCAATAAGCTTTGTAGGCTTAGTGGGCATAAACACATTAAATAGATGAGATTCATCAGCACTCTAGTGTCAAATCCACAGTGCCCATGGGCAGCCAACCAGCTCTAAAGCAAAACAGTGCATCGCTGCAGCTCGTCTCTGGTGCAGGTGATGTTTTACCTCCTAAAAACAAGCATCATCTAGAATAATGTATACACAGGTCATAGATATAACATGTGCTTCCAGTTAGCTGTGTGTTGTGTAACATTGTAATGTGTTGAATGCGTATAAACTGTAATATATTAGGGTGTACAGTTTAATCATATCATTAATGTGCAATAAGTGCAGCTGATGCATAACATCTCCTTGCCTAGATTCCCTATAAACGGTCTGCATCGCGACAAAACAATACACGCGGGTATTTTCTTCCTGTATCAGCGCAGGGTAAACAAATCGTTTAAGTCAATAGGTTTTGCAATTAGGCACAAAGCCCGTAACCCATTTAGCGAAGGGGAGAAAAAAACAACAACACTGATGTCATTCGATATAAATAAGCAATTTAAGCAGCTGTTTTCAGCTTGCAGTGCCACAGGCCATACAAGATTAACATGCTAATCATGGAAATGATAATGAGCGACGCTCAGATGGGGGAATAAACTCAACCTGTCAACACACACACACACACACACACACACACACACACACACACACACACACACACACACACACATACAGGGATGGATGATTTTTACTTCAGCATCTGTTTTAATTGTGAAGGGCTAGTAAAGTCTGACACATACTATTTATACAATTATAATATTATATTACAATATACAAATGAATAATTAAATAAATAAATACATTTGGCATATAATACATATTATGTCATTATTGTTTGCTAAAGGTGTTTTATTATTATTATTATTATTATTATTATTATTATTATGTTTAATTATTGTATCTTTTCTCATTATAATGTTTCATGTACATGCTATGCAGACCTTTTATTTAGGAAATATTCATCTACTAATTATTTAGGGGGGTTAATTTAACTTTTTAATTATTATTTCATTGTATTTCATGTTTTATTTTTATTCTTGTTGCTCTTTACTGTGAAGGTTCGTATTTATTATATATTTTTATTTATTTTCTAATTTACAGGCAACTGAAAATAATTGAATGCAAAGTATATACATGAAACATAATTAAAATACATTATATATAAATAATAATAATAATAATAATAATAATAATAATAATAATAATAATAATAATAATAATATTTCATATACATTCTATGCATTCCATTGATTTTTTTATTTTTTTTCTGTTATTATTCTTATTTACTGTGCAGGTTTGTGTTGATTCTTTATTTTTATTTGTATTTATTTTCATGATGTAAAAGGCTGTATACACATTTCAGATGCCTGTTACTAAACGAATACAATTTTGAATTAATGTCAGTTTATGAACTTATCGTTTTAAATATATAGTATTTATAATTCACATAAATATTGGGTAAGATCCAATTTTCTGCTTACGCCCTAGAAAAGTCCCCTACACAGCACATGAATCACAGGCTGCTTCTCCCTACCTAATGCACTACATGTCCAATAAGAGGTCATTTGAGCTTCCGCCGTTAAGGAGGGGCATGTCGTTCTGTCCAATCAGCTCTCTTGGTGCTGAACCTATCTTAGCTATTCAGCCAATCAACGTCAAGCTCTTTCACCAAACGCGGAAGTGCGAACCATAACAATGGCTCTATCCAAAGCCGCTTCGAAACTAGTCTAAATAATAACTTTTTGTGGATAAATGTTGACAAAATGGATGGTGTTTGTCGAGTCATCTCAAACTGGGTATATTTTTAAACCTGAAAATAATCTAATGCGTAGCGAAAATAATCGAAACAAGTGAAAATAAGGCTTAGACAAAAAGCGGTATGTATAGCGGTCTCCTTCCGAATGGACTCAGTGAAGCTGACCTCAGTCCTGATGAAGACGAGGAGACGCAAAACACACAAACTGAACCTGAAACCGAGGAATGTCCTGCTGAAAGCGAGCAGAAACTGCAGAATGACCCAGCATCAGCATCAGCATCATCTCCATCATCTCCTCTTAACAGCTGCTTGCCTGGAGTCTCTCAAGATATGTGGAAAGTGAGTCTATATAACTCGCATCAATCATATTCTGTTTATTAATGTAGAAAATACATTTTTATTATGCTGTCATTTCTTATTTATTTATTCTTTTTAAGCTCTAACATTGTCACTACTAGTTGCAAATAAACAAGTGACATTTATTACATCATAAAACCTTGGAGCCAATCAGGTCCGATATGCAAATTGATTGCTAATTACGTACCAGTTTAGCAGGAGGACAACTTATACTAGAGTCTGGTTAAGATGTTACATGTTTTATGTGCAATGATTTTGCTTTTATATATATACATAGACTTAGGCATTTATGTTTTAATAGCTCGATAAGTAAGTGAACAGAAGAGAAATCCAAATGAAACCAGTATTTGTTGTGACCACTTCTAGCTTTTAGGTCTTTACTTTTGCACACTTGCAAAAAGTCAGGGATTTCACAGGATCAGAGTCAGGTGTATGATTACTACCAAGCAGGTGTTAATGATCATCTGTTTCATATGAAGGTTGCAACACAGTCTTTAACTAAAACAGAATCAACTGCGTAGTTTTACTGGGTGAGGAACAGCCATATTCTGCTTTTAATGTGAGGGTGTGGAAGACAGTTTTATGTCACAGGTCATAAACCATGGCATGACTGAAAACACAGAAACAAGACAAGATAGTTATACTGCATCAACAAAGTTTCTCCCAGGCAAATATCTTAAACCACACTGTGCTGTAAAAAAAAATAAAAAAAAGTCCAGCAATGTTAAAGACTGTAGATGCGGCGGGGACATCATGCTCACTTTTCTTCAACATCGGAAGATGTCCAACAGTGGCATCATCAAAAAACTTTCAGAAACCAGTGAGACCCAGGTACACTCATGTCTGGAGAAATCTGGGCAGAAGTGATGTTGATAGAAGAAACGTGGCTAAAAAGTGATTGAACTACACACAGAAACATAGGAACTGAAGTGCAGAACATTAGATTAAATAAATATAAATGAAGCGTTTACCCATTTCTTTACACTAATTATTATTGATTAGTTTGTAGTAGCAATTTAAAATATCCGACACCTTCCACTTGCTTATAACATTATTGCGAGCAAATTTAACTGATTGATATGTTTCTGAAGCTCAACACTGTTTTTCTTTTGAAGAAATTTAAAGACCTGCAAAATGAAAGAGAGACTCAGAAGACAGATCAACCCCCAGTAAGAAAACGAGGGAAGAAACGGCACAGGAAAGGTAATGTTTATTTTTCTTTTATATTTTCTTTGTAGATTAAGTAGAATATATATACTGTGTGTGTGTGTGTGTGTGTGTGTGTGTGTGTGTGTGTGTGTGTGTGTGTGTGTGTAACATGCTCAAATGATGCGATATAGTTATGTACAACTATGAATGTTGTATGATGCAGTATATACAGAATGAATCTGGCTGGAATATACAGTAGTGCGGTGATAAACAAGTTATGGATGGTGAAACAATGCACAGTTGATAAGCAGCGCAAAAACAAAGAAAACAGTGACAATGCAGTCGTGTATTTTGACATTGTATTTGACATATCAGCTGTTCAGTGCACTAACAGCCACAGAAAATAAATCTATTCCTCAGTCTGTGCGGCTCTGAGGCACCTGTAGCATCTGCCCAATGGGAGAAGGGTGAATAGTTCATGATTAGGGTGGGGGGTATCTTTGATGATGCCCCTCGCCCTCTACAGACAGCGTAAAAGTCCCCCATGGTTGGAAGCTAAATGCTGATGATTTCTTGGGCAGTTTTCACCACCCTCTGAAGGGCTTTACGGTCTAAAGCTGTGCAGCTGCTGTACCACATTGAGATGCAGTTAATGAGAATGCTCTCAATGATACAGCGGTAATAGTTTTCCAGTATCCTGTAGCACAGATGTGACTTTTTAAGTCTCCTTAGAAAAAAAACGTCACTCTTGTGCCTTTCTGATCAGGATAGAAGAGTTTAGAGAACAGGGATGTGAACTCCAAGGAACTTAAAGCTGGGTACACCCTCAACATCAGCTTGAGTGTGATTGCTGGCTTGTCTAATCTCCTTTGTCTTCTTGTCATTAGTGAAAAGGGAGTATAAAAGAAGAGACATGATGGGTCCAGAGTGGGTGGAAGACAGGCTTTAAGGTGGGTACGGACCAGTCTTTTGAAGCACTTTGCAATGGCTGGGGTGAGTTAGATGGGACAAAAGTCACCCAGTGCTGTTGCAGTGGAGTGCTCATGGTAGCACACACTTCAGAGGAAGAGAGTGTGAGTGGCTGCTCACCAGGTAATAGCTCTGCCTTGAGCATGGGCTCTATGTTCCCTTTTCTCAAAACAAGCCATTAAGAGGTTTAGATAGTCGGGGAGTAATGCAGAACTGGTTGGTGGTGCCCCGCTGGGGGGGCTTGAGGTGAGTGATTGCCCTAATCCTTTGTCTCATGCGTCGGGGGTCAGCAAAATGAAAGTGCTCCTCGGTCTGCTGTTTTTTATGCATGTTTGGCTTCGCAGATTCAGAGTTTGGCTCTGGTGATGCTGTAGGCATCCCAGTCTCCAGACCTGAAGGATGTGTTGCGTGCTTTGAGCAGAAGATAAACCTCCTGGTTCATCCAGGGCCTCTGATTGGGGAACACTATGATGTGCTTCTGTGTGGCCACCTGTTCCACACACCTGTTGATGTGATCAAGAACAGAGTTGATGTAGGTGTTGATGTTGGTGGCCGAGTCAGTGGTGGCCTGTGCAGCAAATTCACTCCAGTCTGTATGTGAGAACTGCTCCTGGAGAGCGGCGTCAGCCCCATCCAGCCAGACTTTAACAGTCCTGATTGCAGGTCTCACACGTTTGATGACTGGGGAGTACTTGGGCAGCAGGAACAAAGAGAGATGGTCCGATTGTCTGAAGTGGGGGAGAGGTGTGACTCTGTAACCATCAGCAACACTTGTATATACATAATCCAGGGTTTTATGTTCTCTAGTAAAACAAGACACATATGTCCCCTGGTGGTCTAGTGGTAAGGATGCGGCGCTCTCACCGCTCCGGCCCGGGTTTGATCCCCGAGGCTTTTTTTTTTTTTTTTAGGGGACAGTAAATTTGGTCAGGGCTGTTTTGGCAGCGGAAGGGGAGCACAATATTAGGCAGGTGGTCAAAAAGTTATGCCTGATCAGTGTGTGTGTGTGTGTGTGAAGAGAGAGCGAGAAAATATGTGAATATTTATTTTATTTTTACAGGTGGAACTCTGAAGCAGGCGGATGATGCAGAACAGAAAAGGTTGAGTAAACGCACATCTGCGCCACATAAACATTGAAATTTTGAACGACATCATATCCTGTCTAATCTGTTTTCCATGTTTGATTATGTTTTGGCAAAACGGCTGTAAAACTGTCACTCTGACAAGCACACTGAACCGAACACGAACGTGATCTAGCGGTCACATCTTTTCTCCACTTCTGAGAAACGCACCAACCGAGTGCTAACGAAGAGCTACGACACCAGGATGTAGCTACAGTGGCGAACTTGAGCATCACGCTGACGTGATATGTGTGTGAACTGCTCGTCCTGTACCTCCTGGTGCAGGTGTAAGATCACGGGCCGGTTCAGTGTCCTATTAAAGAGTTTGCCCTGACTTTCAGATATATATACAGCCGATTATTAACTACATGTGATGTAAAGCTTATGAGAGTGTTTTTTCTGCCTTTCACTGTTGAAGAATCCACCATATAAATCGCTATATATGTGAAAGTTGCTACTATGAAAAGGGTTTCATGGAATTTAAGCATTAAAATAAAGTAGTATCGTGTGGGTAAAAATAGGGGAATATTGAAATAAAAAATGTTTTTAATCAATAACGGAAAAAGAAAGTAAAAACCATTATGTTGTCAACTTGGTGTTTGTTTAGGGATGATGAAGAGGTTCGAGTGAAGCCATGGGAAGAACTGACCCAGTATTTCGGCACCAATGATAGATTTCTGCCTCCTGCTAGTAGTCGTCCCCTGCCTAAGGTAATATCCAAATGCTTTTGGGCAATTATATAATTTTTTGTATATATTTTTCAAATTGTATATATATATTTATTTATTTATTTATTTATTTATTTATTTATTTATTATATACATTTTTTAATAAATATGTCCTTAAATGTTTTTATTCTTAGAACAATATGTATTTGGTTTATGATTTAAATTGCAGTATGGATTTCTCAGGTTTTGTTGCAGATCTTTAGCTTATTTACTGCTTTTTTTTTTTTTTTTTTGGGTCCATTTTTATTCTTTTTAACCATCAAACATGTGTTTGATCTGAAATTGAAATGCGTAATTAAAGACCAGTGTATTCCGCTGATAATCTGCAGCGTTTCTGACGGATTCCGCTTTTAATCGAGTAACAATTTTCATTTGTGAGACCGAAAATCTCCATATTTGTTGTAATGGAAGTCCTATTAAAAAAAAAGAGCCGGAGGCGCTTTTTAAGTTAGTCTTTGATATATTTTTTTTCCCCCCTTCCACTCTTTCTCCTTTTCTATTTCTATTTGAAAATAACTTCATTTTCCTCTCCCCCCCTCCATCCTTTTCTCATCTCCAGTCAGGCCTGGAAAAGAGCATGGAGCGAGCCATCGCCGAAGGGGATTATGGGAAGGCGGAGGAGCTGAGCGACCGGCTGGCTACTCGTGAGGTACGTCACGGCGATAACGCATCGCTCTGAGCGCGACGAATCAAGCTAATGGGTCGGAGGCCGTTTTGCCCGCAAAAGACACAGAAAAATACAACCTCCCACACACACACTATACACTCCCTTTTGTACTTGGGCTGGACGTCCTGAAGCCCTTTTCTATTGGAGTTAATAGAAAGCCCTCCCTTACCTTTTTTATATATATTTTTTGAAGTCTACAGCACTTTCGGCTTGTCTTATTCCCAGCAGTAACAATGCTCCCTTAGATATATATTTTTTTATATTTGAGGCGCGAGTTTGCACCTTTGAAGTGCGCTCAGAACTTAACACACCGCCTGCAGTTTAAAAAAACGATACCTCTTAGGGAAGGTGAGCGAGATCATGCGGTTCGGAGATAATTTGGCAGAAAATGTAACGCTCGCGCACGTGTAATTGCAGTTAAAAAGATGTTCGTCGCTCTCGGACTCTGCTCTCGTAGCAAGTAGTTTTATGTCTCAGAACTTTTGATTCAGAGGCGTCTCAGAAAGCAGCGTGCCGTTTTATAGGTTAAGGCTTTGATTCTGTCGCGGATGTAGGATTCAAAATAAAATAAAAGCGTATAGATATGCACCGACTCGGTTGAACTTTTAGCGATGTACAACTTTTAGGGTCAACTATTAGGATCTTAAACGCCAAATTGGTATCAGTGTTGGTTTTTTTTTTGTTTGTTTGTTTGTATTTTTGTGCACCGGTGCTACACTTCAGCCCAATGTTTCTCCAGGAGGACACTTTCCTGACTCGGTCACGTTTGCTCCAGTTTTTGGCTTCGACAATCTCAGATCATGTTCTCGCATACTAATCATTTCGAATTGGGTGGAGCAGCGTTAATCTTGTTAACCTTGAATAGGAAGTTCACCCATAATCAATTACAGCTCGCGTTTCCTCCAGGAAGAGTGTGAATAAATTCCCATTACGTTTTATTTTTTGTTCAAAGCGACGTGATAAATATGCCCCTAACAGCCGTGCTATCGTCAGAACAGGCATTAAATAACTCCAGAATGCAGACAACATGTTCACGATCCGGGCGATTTTTTTTCCTCTCAGGTGCTGTTTATGTGAATAAATCCCTACCCGTTACTGCCGAAGCTTATCTCCGGAGTATCACAGAGGCTCTTATCTATTCTTTTCGAACGGGATCTAAACACGGCTAGTGTTTACACGGATCGCATCACAAGTGCGGAGTAATCACCTAGAGAATGGCGGCGGGTTTGTAATCCTGTTGCTGAAATACCGAAGCGCAGAAGCTATTGAAAGCTATTTCTCTGGCTTGTGCTTTAGGCACGATACATTCCAATCTTGTTTCTGAGGAATTGCGGGTGAAGGGTTTTGATCAAGGAGTCGGCACTGGCTCTCGGGCAGTCCTGGGATTTGAACACACAACCTTAACGCCAGAGCAATTTCCTTATTCAAAGCTTATCAGTCTGAAATAGGAGTCTTTATGTGTATGTGTGTGTATGTATGTAATATATATATACACACACACACACACACACACACACACACACATACACACACACGACCATTTAAGTTGAATTTTCATGATGGTTTGGTTGATGGGCAAGTGAGTTTTTAATAAAGCGATTGACATCCCATGAGAACACTGCCTCTAAAAGCTTCTTAGTAATATACACACACACACACACACACACACACACACACACACACATACACACACACGACCATTTAAGTTGAATTTTCATGATGGTTTGGTTGATGGGCAAGTGAGTTTTTATTAAAGCGATTGACATCCCATGAGAACACTGCCTCTAAAAGCTTCTTACACTTCTGGAACATACATTCACACCAGTCTTGAGTCTGGTCCTGACAGAAACCTGCTGCAGACTGTGTACATCTGGGTTCCTGGTAGCACAACCCAAATTCGTACACAAACTATTTTAATACATTTCACTTCAATATGGACTTACAAGCATGCTGACTGTAATATGAGTTAATATTATTGGCTATAGGAATATAAAGGCTCTAGATTACTAACTGAGATCTGTGAGAGCTTCAAATATATATAGTTAAACTGGCCACGTTTTTGGAAAATAAGCAAATTATTCAGTAGGTGACAATAAATAATGTAATACAGTCAACCAACATTTACTCACCATATCAGTTATTACAGCCTTTAATTTTGATAAATATCAATAAAGATCAAATATTTTCTTGACGTATCCACTGTTTAAAATCACTGTAATGAGAGAGAAATTTTTATATATAAATATTTTATTATTATTTATTTATTTATTTATTTATTTATTATTATTATGAAAATAAAATTGCCATAAATGTACAAGAAATTATTCAAATGTCAAGAGAAAACTCGCATTTTCTTGTAAATTATTATAAATCAAATATATTGACTGTGTTCGGACAATTAAGAACCATTGAGGGTTCTTTAGTTCTTCAAAGGTTCCAACAAGTTTCTGTCTCATAAAAAAGAAGTGAGGAGCTCTTACTGATCCCAGGAGCCCTTACATTATTTATAAGCCATTAGAGTCTGAAATGTCAGAAGTTTTTAGGTCAAAGTTGGCATGTATTCTAACCTGCTGTTTAAGAGGCTATTAACTAAACCTTTGTGGACTCTCCCACCCATTTTGTTAATGATGGTTGAACCCAGTCACGAGCCGGAGATAAACAATGAGAACCTGTGTGGTTCTCAGGGGCCGGTGTGGGCGCCAGTGCGGCGTTTTACGTCTTAATTTCTAATCCGGCTAACGTCGATTACCACAGCTGTCTGTCGTCGGTCCTCCAAAACGCTTCCGCGACACGGAATTATCACTAATACCATCTGTGGCGAGCCTCCGTTTCGAGCTCTTAATAACGTATGTATCCGAGGTATCATCCATTCTGTATTATATTCCTATACCATGACAACGAGGTGCTTAGCCGCGAGCAAAAACGCGGAGATATCTGAAGTCTCGTGGTGTTGGATTATATATTTATATATGGATTATTCCTGGTGCAATTTCAAACCCAACCTGTTCCTCCTCAGACGAGCCTGTATATCTCAGAACACTTTGAAGAGATGATTGAAATTCCCCAACTCTTGTGTAGCCTCTTTAGTCAATTAATAACGTTTTTGTGTCTTTAATCCGTCTGCACGAAGGCGTTTTCGAATTTCGCATGCTTCTTTTTCATCTTTGTCTATGTAAAAAAAATTTGAGACTGTTCATGGAAGAGCTTTCACTCTTAAAGCCTTGTTTGCTTTTGAACGCACACTGGATCAGGGAACGCACAAAACACTTACTAGTTGCGAACTATAATATACAATTTTACTCCGTGAATGCTTCATTCTGATTGGCCAAGAGATATTGGGACATATTAATGCGCTCATACACTGTCATACAAGGACAGAGGTTTTTCTGTAGGGATTCTTCTTTAACATTTATGGAAAGCGTCTCTGGTGTTCGTGGATCTGCTTCGTGACAGTCGGAGAAAAAGCTTCGTATTTCTCAGTAACATAATAATTTTTTTTTTTCGCTTTCAATAATAATAATAATAATATTTTTTTTTTTGACTCAGTTTTCCATTATTTTGCCTTGAATTATAAATGTATCAAAGTCTGTAAAAAGAAAGGAAATCCAAATTGCAATGCAATATCACATGCAACTAGAAACGGATAAAAAAACAAAACAAAAAACCAATTCCACGTAAAACGTAACTCTAAATGGCTAAAAATTACATCATTCTTCTAACTCGTAACTACAAGCAAATCCAAAGTATGTGTAACAATAAATTGATGAAACGTTTTGATCAATTTT
Organism: Silurus asotus; assembly: GCA_024362625.1. Lineage (NCBI taxonomy): Eukaryota > Metazoa > Chordata > Actinopteri > Siluriformes > Siluridae > Silurus > Silurus asotus. Next base: position 4,484,559 of record MU565024.1, on the reverse strand, counting down.
ATAAGAGGAATTATAGACACCACCCAGCTGTTGATTATTTTTCCCATATCTTTGCTCCCTGTAGTGTTTTGTTTCCTACATATCCTACATATGTTCCATCAGGAAGTTGTTCCGTTGTTGATGTTTTTCCCCTTCATGCGAACCCTCCTGAGTGGTGGCGTTGTGAGACTAGCTCCCAGCCCTTAATGCTGTATTAGTTCGCTAGATTAAACGCGGCGCTCGTTCCAATTAACGAACACACGTGTCTCCATTCTTTCATTATTGCACATTCTGTGACACAGCTTTAAGTTTCATAAAGAGCAATTAATTTCACTAATTAGCATAACATTAAAGTGGCTGCTAAATATAACTAGCTCACCCGTTGTCAAGAGACTTCATGTGATGCAGCTTCAAAAAAAAAAAAGAGAAGAAGAAGCTGCTTTTTCAGGCTAAGGCACGCTCGTGTTTTTAATATCCGCGTCTTTTTCAAGTGTTTTGACGTAAAAACCGGTTCATGTACTGACACCGGGTGAAATCGGTCTTATTGCAGACATGATCATGAGGCATTAATTTCCTGAGGTTTAACCGTATTGTATGAAGTAGGATCTGAACTTTTAGTTCCTGCTCTACTCAGATGGCAGATCAAGGGTCCACAAACTTATGGAATATTTTTATTTATTTATTTATTTATTTTTTATATATATTTGCCTTGTAGCTCCGTAGTTATGGATCTGGGTGGACGAAAGGTCGCCCCCAAAATCTTCTGACACTCTTGGGCCCTTGAGCAAGGCCCTTAATCCTCTGAACTCCATGGGCGTTGTATCATGGCTGACCCTCCGCCCTGACCCCAGCTTTCTACATCACCAGGATATGTGAAGAAAGAAATTGTCACTGCTGTTAGATACCAGAAACGTTTCCCTTCACTTTTATTATGGAACATCAAAGAGATTGGAGGAAAATTGGGACTCCTTCCTTTTGATCTTACTAGTAATTACACAATGATCAAGCATGACATTATGGCATTATGACAGGTGAAGGGAATAACACTGATGATCTCTTCATCATGGCACCTGATAGTGGGCGGGATATAGTAGGCAGCAAGTGAGCATTTTGTCCCCAAATTTGGGTCTTCATGTGGGAGGGAAGGTGTGGTCCGATCTGTATAATATATATTATAGATATAATTACGTACACACAGTGTTCGATTACATGGAGCATCTGGCTCCTGTCAAGGGGCTGTTACCATAGAAACAATATCATCATATAAGTGAATTAATATACACTTCTTTATGGTACACAGGCATGATTATTATTTTTTTTTAAAGAACTTAACAGCAAAATTCAGTGATTTTATTTGACATAATCCTTCAAATCAAATCCTTCACCACTGGCAGCCTTATTTAGAGCATCAGATGATTACTTGCGTAATCATCTCCATCATCACACAGCTGCGGTGGGCATTTATTATCTGGTAACCAGTATTGTGTTGAAGTTCTAAAAAAAAAAGTCTACACTCGTTCTATGGGGGTATAGCAATATTAAAAAAAAACCCCTCTCATGGTTTTTGGCCATGTAGACAGATCCACAGCCCTGGAGGAGAAGCCGATGAAGAATTCACGTAATCGTAACCCGACTTGACAAATAGTGATACAATAAAAGATCTGGTGGAGGAAGGGGGTGGTGGGGTGGGGGCTCTGATCTGAATCTGATTCCAAATACACAAGGCTGTCATCTGCAGAGAACTGGTGAGAACGAAAAAAAACCAACAAAAAAACGAAAGAAAAGAAAAGTCTGAAAGTTCCTCGGCTTCATACACGTCCCATTATCTTCCCTCTTCTGACTAGGCGAGGCTTATTAGCAGGCTTTGAACTCACACTTAGAATAATGTGCCATCAACAGTTTTTTAAGCTAATTAGGGAAGAAAAAAAAACAGTTTAATTAATGACTGACTGGCAATAAAATGGCACGTCAGGAAAGAAGGAAGGGGGGAAAAAAAGGAAAGAAAGAAACCAAGGGTGCTAAGCTTCCACTACCACCAATTAAGGGCTAATTACAAACAAATTATATATGTGTTTTGCTGTGGGCTTTAATTTAAAAAAAAAAAAAGAAGAAGCTTTAATTAGAAGAGAAAACATGCTAATTAATTAAACAGCAGAGGAAAAAAAATCTACATAGAAAAGTATGCTTTGTCTATGGGGTAATTAATAAGATACAATAATCCAAATGAGATTCCGTAGCAATTCGATAAAAGCTTAGGGCCGGGGTTCTTTAAACCTGCTTTTGGAAATTAATGGGCTGAAATGGAAGACGAGTCGTCCCGAGATATTATAAAAGTTCATTTGATGATAAACTGGAACAAAGATGAGACTTTTTAGCCGTTTGATCGTCGCCGGAGGGGTCGATTTGGAGTCTTAGGATTCGGCAGAGGAACGCAAGCTAAGAGAGAAAAATGGCGCGTTGGGAAAGACGAGGTTTCGACCCGCGATTTTTGCCTCCTGGTTTGCAAATCTATTTACTAGGGTTTGTAACAGCACACGCGTTCGTACCGAACCGCTTCAGTGCAGGGCTTTCGGTGGGGCGCACGTGTGTACCGAACGCAACCGCTTTTACGTTAAAGAGTTCCTTCGCGAACATATTAGGTGGCGAACTGCAAGTTTGTTTAGTCTCTGCCTCGCATTTCGAAAAAATATTTGTTTTGCACATTTGAGGAATCGTTTCCACTTCCTGTCTCCGCCAATGTTTTTTTTACAAAAGTCTATTGATATGGATTCCTAGTATAAATACATTTTTATTATAAATTTTATTTATTTAAACCAAACAGGTATCTTATTTAAAATTGTAAAAAATAAAAATAAAAATGTATAATAAACTTCAAGCAATTTTAGGTTTCGCATTTCATCCCCCTAACGGACACAAACTGAACCGAACCGCGAGTTAAAAACCGTGAATTGTGTGTATCGTTACACCCCTAATATTTACTGGACAAACTGTGATACAAAGTAGTGAGAGGCACAGCTAAACTCTGGCTTCTGGTTGGTCAGAAGGCATTCATTACATCATGGTGTACTGGTTATGTATTTCTTATATACACTTGCTTTTCCCTAAAACAACTTTTCATCCTAATCTTGGTCTGGAAATGGAAGAGCGAGCAGGCTGATCTGATATTCGTGCCGCTTCCGAACGCTCCTGTTTTCCCCGAGTTGACTGAAGTCATATTATTTCTGCATTAAGGTGGCAGGATAAGGGAATTAGTCCGGTCATTAATCGCCCACACGTCAAGCTCAGCCGAGCGGCTCAGCGCCGCCGATTCAGCCACCTGGAGCCATGCTAGTCTCGCTAATCCACCTCTCACACGCGTTAATTGGAAGGTGCTTCACTGAGGGGAGTAAATTTATGAATGGATTTTTTTCGATCATTCTGCTCCAGAAACATACTTTTTAGAAGATTTGTGCAGAGTTTAACACTTGCTTTATAAGCAAGTAAGTGTGTGTGTGTGTGTGTGTGTGTGTGTGTGTGTGTGTTTGTATGTGTTTGTGTTTGCCAGCATTTCCACACAGTCAAGCATTTTTATTTGCATTATAATGCTCCACTAAGGTTGCTTTGCAGTGTTATAAGCTTTGTCTGGGCGCATCTTTAGCATACAGCAGTTTGGGGAAAAAAAAGAAGCGCAATGAATGGAGCAATGTATTTATTTATTTGTTTGATTTTTGTTTTTTTCCGTCTCGAGGATAAACGAATCGCAGGAATGCAGAAACACTTGAGAGAAATCTATTAGAAAATGATTTACAATTCGAACATCATGCACTACTTCAAACTTTATCTACTTCTACCTTTATTTATTCCTGTATTTTATCATTTAAAATCAAAATCATGAAAATGAATGTTTTTTTTTTTTCATAAAACCACCTAGTGGTGTGTGTTAGACTGCAGCTGCCTGGCAGAAGCACAGAAACCCGCTCTTCTCAGGCCTTTCAAAGGTCACGTCACTAATCCCTCTAAATAAACCCGGCAGCGAATAAAGGCGGCTGGCGGCTGCGGCGGGTTTCGCTGCTCACAGGGCACAATGTCTTAAAGACGGCGGGGAGAAGAAAGGAACGAGACAAGAAGCCCCCCCCACCCCCTTTTCCGAAACGCCATTCGCACCGAAACGAAGGCTAGAACGAACAGCCCGAGCGGTTGTGTCATGTATATTATTCGTTTTCTTTCTTTTTTTTTTCACCCCACTCTTATTTATTTAATTATTTACATTCATTTCTGGCACTGGCGTTCTCCCTGATGTGAAAGGATTTGGTGCTCTGAGACGGCGGGAAATCCTCAAAAGTGGATCAGAAATAATGTCGCATTATGGCTAATACGAGAGGCTAATTTGAGGCGACTTTTTATTATTATTTTTTTTTTTTTCCACTTTTTTTTTTTTTCCTCTTTCTGCTAATTTCGTCTGCGAGAGGAGGCGACACCTGCTCCAGCGATCCATGAAATAAGCCGCCGCCGGCTTTGTCCCGATAAGAATGAACAAATCTGCACAATGCGCCGCTCGCCCAATCTCATTTTTGCGACGTGCACGCGGGGCTAAAAAGAAATAAGCTGTTTGCGAGGCTTGATTAATCAGACATTTGAAGGCCTTTTTTTTTTTTTTCCCCTGTGTGTCTTTGATCAGCTTTGTCTTCTTAGTTATCCTAGTGCCTTAAATGTAGTCACTAGTGTGATTGAATGTGTGAAATAGGACACGTCCGGAGGAATTGGTGGTTTGTTTTTGTTTTTTTCTTTTCTTCCATCACAACCCTTGTCCCATTTCTATCTTTTACCCTACAGCTTGATTTTTTTTTTCCCCGCCAATTTGAAAGCTAGACAATTTAATACCGTCCCGATCACACTCACCCTGGTGTTAGTTATCTCCTGTTGGATCTCTCGTACACGTTAGGCCGATCGCCCGTTATGGCTTAGCATGACTAGAAAACATGATTTATGCCTCTTAAAACCTCGAGGAGGGGAAAAAAAAAGATGGCAAAGGAATTAAAAAACTGTCATAGTGTGTTAGCTTCAGGTTCTGCGGGTACGTTTTTTTTTTTTTTTTTAACAAATCTTCCAAGCGACTGTATAGATGAATGGCTCAAGGGCCCGGCTAGAGCGGCACTCTTTTAGCCCGCTAAAGGCCTTATCTTAAATCCGAGCAAAGTAGCATTAATCTTTTTGAAAGACCTTTATGGCTTTTAATGTATCCCAAATTAGAACATTTTACACCCTTGGTTCCTGAAATGTGGCGATAAAAAGCCTTTAGAGTTTAATTTCTTCTGCCTGCTCGCTCTGACCTTCCTAATCCCGGCATGCATTAGGCGATATTTTACTTTCAGGCTTTCTAATAAAGTTTATCCCACTTAATTATAATTAAAACATTTCTCTTGCTCTCTCTCTCTCTCTCTCTCTCTCTCTCTCTCTCTCTCTCTTTCTCTCTTTTTTTCTCGCGTCCTCTCTCCAGGTTTTTCAACTCTAGAAATTCATTTTATATTTTTTCCCCCTTCTCGCTGATTGTGTTCAGCATTATTAGAAGGAATTACCTCCCTCCTGTCTCACACACACTCTCTCCATCCTCTCCAAGAAAAAAGAGACATAAAGAGAAAAGGGGAAAAGGTTCTCTGATTTATTCAGCGTGTTTATCAAAGTTCCTCAGGGTTCAATATTGAGCCCATTTTTTTCCCCTCGATGTCTCTTTAGTAACTCTATACTCCCCTGTCACTTTCATTTATCTAATTTCACACCCTGCTCAGTTGTAGATGAGGTGATTATAGGGACAGGATTGGCTAAACTTTATTTCCTGAACCTAAAGTTGTGTAAACCATTCATAAGGATAGTTTTATGCTTCCCAAATCTTCCCTAACTTCCTAATTTGTTATGTTTATCGAGGTGGCTGGTGGGGTTTTTTTAGAGTCAAGAGGAATGTGGGGTTTATGGATGTGGTGAGGGAAGACATGCAGGTAGTGGGGTTGAAAGAGGCAGATGTAGAGGACAGGGGGGTATGGAGACAGATGATTTGCTGTGGCGCCCCCTAATGGAAGCAGCTAAAAAAAGAAGAAGACGAAGAGAAATGTCGTTCAAGTGTTTTTTTATTAATTATTAAGAAAACCTTTCAGTTTAATATAAGAAAACTAATATCCGATACTATATTATGCCATTTCGAGCACAATTGTGTTCTAAACGTTTGGCATTTGCCATATGAGCCATGTCTGTAACGATGGACCCAGTATGGTTTGCAGGAAGAGGACAGAGGCGCTAACGGGGTCCGTCTTCCATCTCGTTCAACAGCTTGCTGTCAAAATCACCCAAGCTGCCGACTGCCGCGACTTCGCCCAAGCCAGACGTGAAGAGGAGGATTCACGGGCAGCACGGAAAAAGAGGAAACAGATCGCATGGGGGTCTGTCGCTTTATTTTCATCCTGCTTTGCATGGTTTATTTATCCAGTGTTTGAGGCTAAACTTTATTTCCTAAACTTAAAGTTGTGTAAACCAATTATAAGAATATTTTTATAAGAATATTGTTTTATGCTTTCCTTGTCTTCCCAAACCTCCTAATTTGTCATTATGTTTATCGAGGTGGCTGGTGGGGGTTTTCAGTGGACAGACAGACAGACAGACAGACAGACAGACAGACAGACAGACAGACAGACAGACAGACAGACAGAGAGAGAGAGATAGAGTCATTCAAAAATGTTTTATTTCACCAAAATATTAATGAGTATTTCCTATTTTCCTTTTCAGCTTTGAAGCAAAGAAAAGGTGGGAAACCAAAAGCAACATGGGCTTCATGTGACGCTTTCAGAGAAATGTAATCTTTTTTTTTTTTTTTTTTTGTATAGTTTTTTTTTTTTTTTTTTTTTTTTTTTTTTTAATTGTATAGTTTTTTAATGAATTTGCTTTTCTATAGTATTTCCAATGGCAGCAAAAAAAACCCTGTACATGGTGAGTTAAATAAACGACTTAACCTTTGCAATCAAATTGTGGTTTAAATGTTCATTTTCAGTTCGGTTATGCAGTTTTTCCTCCTAATTAAATCTGTGTGCCGTGTATAGTTACCCGAATAAGTGGGTTAATCAGAAGCTCTCTGTTCTTTCATGGCGGTACGGAGCAGCAGAAGAGGGGGGAAAGAAGAGGAGATTAGGGCCCTAATGCAATGTAGTGGATAATGTGCAATAGGATTTGCCTGAGCAAAATGAAATTTGTTGGCTGTAAAAGAGGTTCGAGCGAGAGGAAACGCGGTGGTTATGTAGCGGGAGAGCGTGCGCAAGGCGTGTGTGCAAGGTGAACGTGTGTATGTGTGTGAGAAGAGATATCGCATATACAGACCTTTCCTTTGACCATGATGCAATGGATACCCAAGATACAATTTGGAAGAAGGAATGGTTGAGGAATAGGGAGGTGCATCGCCTTAACTGAGGCTGATGCGCTTCGCATCTCGATAAATAGCCAACAATATGTTTTGCCTAAAAAATACAATGCTATGCAATTCAATATGGTGCAGATAGTTTGCATGTATTTCATTGGTTCAGACAGACAGCAAATCATAAATGTACTTAAGTACCTTCTGACTTCTAACGCATGGCCCTTTTACAAATGGGCCTTTTGTAAAAATAAATAAATAAATAATAATAATTTTTTTAAATCACCTTTTTTCCCTGTTCTGTCTCAAGGAAAATGCAGCTCTACCTCTGCCATGTTGATCTATAATCTATGTGACTCTCAGGACACGACTCGGCCGCAGTATTTAATACGTCATATTCACGTAGCAGCGGCGGTGCTGACAGAACCCGCTGGACAAACAGATTAGCGAGGAGGAATCAGTCTGCATAGAAAATATTGGGCCCATTTTATTGGTCACTTTCGATATAATAAAAATATAGAGCATCAATTTATAATTACATATAAATAAATATTGTTTTACCGCTGCAGATATGTTCAAAACGATGCATCGTGATCCAAAAGCCAACTTGTTTCCGATGCACACTTTGTTCACTTTGATGCCAATGCACAGATTTTACCATCCGTACTGAGGGAAATTGTGTGAACTTGAATGGGGCAACATTAAAGAAATTCTTGACCAAAATATTTGCGATCTCCGGGTGAACATTTGTACGTTCCGTGAGAAGAGGTTTATGTCGCAGTCTATGTTAAGTCTCTAGTGACAGGGTTTTTACTGGTATCAATAAATCTTTTAAAGGGAAAGTAGGACGTTAAGATAAATTGTTTATATAACACGTAGACCCAGACATCTCCTGTGTCTGCAATATAGCTAAGGATATAAAACTAAATAATACAATTATGATTATTATCTAGAATAAATAACAATTTTAATAGTTGGGCAATTAGTGTGACAACAGTTGATATACACGTGATGTGATGTGACGTGTACGCTTGCTGAAGAACTCACCTCAGGTGTTTTATTGCATTGCAAAAATGACCAGAATCTGTATGGAAAAGGTATAAACATCCTAATACCTACAACAAGGTATGTTCTGTTTATTTCTCCAAGACATGACTACTAGTTTTCAGTTCAATTTTATTGCTGGAGCACTTTTACCAATGGACATTGTCTCAAAGCTGCTTTACAGTATGTACGAATTATAGAACACTTTTACAGTGAACTCTATTGATACACTTATATTTAAATTGATGTGTATTTATCCCCGATGAGCAAGATTGGCAACTGTGTCAAGGAAAAGCTCCTTTGGATGGCATGACGAAGAAACCTTGAGAGGAACCAGACTCAAAAGGGAACCGGTCCTCACCTGGGTGAAGATAAGAAACACTGAAGAGTGAGACATATCACATCATGAGTTCGAGTTCGGAGTTTCTTTCCCAATGTATTCCTCTCTAAATGTTCTGCTTGCTGTTGAACTGATGCTGAACTGTATGTTGGTGAGCAAAACAAGTTCAAAACAGAGCACAAGCTCTACCCTGATTGGTGGCTTGCTGTGTGCTCGACCAGTTACGTTTTTATCCACTCAAATACAAACGACTGATTTTGAAATGTAGTCGAATAAAAAAAAAAAACCCGATATTTGACTTTGAAATGTGAAGTCAAAGTAAAAGTCTCCCGCAATGCAGATACTTGGAATGGAAAAAGCCTAATTAGAGTAAAGCACATTTATTTTCGTACTGTGTGTCACTGGATTTATACATACTCTTTTTCAGCTTAACAAAATGAGAGGGTAAATAAGGCCATCTTGAAAACTAATCCAATTATACTCTTCGGGATATGTGAAAGTCCGAATGCCACTGTGTCTCAAATAGCACTTCGCACAGCATTTTTCGACTCCTCATGCTGAGAGATTCGTTTGACAACTGTGGAAAGAAAAAAAACAACAAAAAAAAACATTTGGTTTAGCCTGAAGCCATATGCACCAACCATTCTGTCAGGTCCAGAGACAGCTTGTTAAAGAAGCGTGAGAAAGAATGTGAGAGAAAAAAACGCGTTCCTTGTCAGACAGATCATCTTGTATAACATAATTGGTGTCCTGTTGGGATGACTTGTCCCGTTTGCTCCTTTAATGTGTCTTGGGAAGTGATCATATGAGGACGTGCCGCTGATGGTCTGTTTTGATTGCGACTAATATGGATCCACGCCAGCACTTTAGAAAATCTGTCAGTGCGCCAGTGTAAACGGGTTAATTAAGCTTCGTTAGCGTTTGTTAATACGAGGGTAACTTGGCAGCGCTGCTTTATATGTTCACGGCACGTCTTTGTTGTGTTGCCACAACACATAAATCACTGTTTATTTTTCTCAGCAAAGGTGTCAGACGCTTGCGTGTTCTCTTTAACTGTTCGTTGAAGTCTGCATTTGGGTTCCCTCAAGGGCAGGGCTTTTTGAATGACATACTTCACATTTCTGAGGAACCTCTGAGGAACTTTTATCTTTATAAAGTGTACAGGGGTCATAGTATGTTCATGTAGAAGTTGTCAAAAGGTGAAGCCCTTTGTTGTCAGGTTTTCATCAAATGTTGTTCCAGATGGACCGAACGATGAACTCTTCTGAATGAGAAAAAAATATTTGAATCCGCAATGTCAAGATGAACATTTGCACCACTTTGAAAAATCTCTGCAGTCTAGAATGCTTCAATTCAAACTGTTTGCACACAAGCTGTACTGTTCCCAGCATCCCCAAGGAGCTCCTCCTGGGCCCTTGAGCAAGGCCCTTAGCTTAGTCTATAAATGAGAGAAATGTAAGTTGATTTGAATAAGTGTGTCTGCCATATGGAAAGAAATTGAAAAGATGGTGAATTACTGAGCTACTGTATATGGAAGGAATTAACGTTTACAAAAGGTCCTTTTGCATCGGCACTCATTAATCATTTTACATTGCTAGAACATTCCAGAAAAGTCAGATTGATTCAGATGTCTCGATATAATTTGTTTAAATGAGACGGAACTTCGAACTGAGTGGCATTAATTAGTTTTTTTGTTATGTCCAATACCTTTTTTTTTTATGGCTTCATTCCATGCAACTCCTTTCCAGACTGCTTCTTCACTAATACAGTATTAAACTTAAAACACATTGCATTCAAGTTCTGGAAGTTTCCATATCAGGCTGGAACAGTAATCACCTGTTTAACGAGGCGATTACGTTTCAAAACCGTCCAAGATAAAACAAAAAAGCGTGAGAAATAGATGCTACCACAAAAATGCTATGTAATGTATACAGTACTGTATTAACATTTTACTTCATTTTATAGTTAATAATTATATTTTTATTACCATATTTTTCGGACTATAAGCCGCTACTTTTTCCCCACGTTTTGAACTCCGCGTCTTAAACAACGGCTTATTTATGAATTTTTCCTGGGTTTTTCCCGGTTTCACAAACTTCAAGCCAAAAAAATGAACCCCATAACATTAGACCAATTAAATTTCCGAACGGAAACGAAAAAACGCACCTCACCTGTGTTCTGAGCTGCACGGCATCGGGAGTAAAATCTTTTTTAAACGCACGACGATGCCAAATGATAAACTCCCGAGAGAAATAGTTGTGAAAGGAAGGAGGAAGACAGTGAACAATGACTTTCTTGGTAGGCTACTGTTTAGATACAAGCCGTTGTAGCATGTTGAGTCTGGGTGAAGGGAGAGCTCACTAACTCCAGTTACAACAGAAATCATATAAGCACAGACAGGTTTCCAAAACTCATGCTTTTTTATTTTTCTTGGCAACAACGTTACGGGTTAATCAAAGAAACTTAGAAATGAGCATCAGAAAATAACAAGGACATATTCCTCGTCTTGAACACACGCAGTAACAGCGGAAAAATGCAGTGCCAGGCTATTCCCATAATACCGCTACGCTACTAAAGAAAGCGCAACATATTTCACCGTGTGTAACGTGTCTTTTGTTAAAGTCTGTGTAAAGTTCATTAGTGTAGACACCTGCAGCTTATAGACAGGTGCGGCTTATTTATGTTCAAAAGAAAAATATTTGTAAAATTCAGTGGGCTTATATATGGGTGCGCTTTTTATAGTCCGGAAATTACGGTAATACATTGAATTATTTCAATATAAAACTCCATTAGAACAATTCCCTATACATTTTTTGGTCTATCGTGTTATCCGTGAGAGACCGGGAAAATCAGCCAAACTAATTAGTTATGCAGCAAATGCAATTCCGCGCTAAACCAACCGGGGGCGTGAGATTCGGACCGCGGTACAGAGGGTCCTGTACACTTTAACTGCTTTATGATAATGGGAACAGATGTTTGTGTCTGTACTGCAGACAAACTTGATTTGTTATTATTAAAATGTAAAATAATGATTAGCATTACCATAATCGGGTGTGTTTGTGTTTTTAGCTTTTTGCGAGCGTCAGTTAGGTTTCTGTTCGCTTCTCTGTGAAGAGGATAAAAGCTGCAGAAGACCCAGACATTTTTTTTCATGGAAATAATCTTCGTCCCCGTGGAGAGAATAAAACGACTCGAAAGCGGGAGAAGACTGATAAATATCTGTTTCTCCAAATATCAATGTCTTTTTTTCTTTTTTCTTTTTTTACATTTGAATGATTTACATTGAGCTTCCTTTCCCTGAATACTTTGAACTTGGGAACTGTTAGTACTCTTACTATGTCTTGATTAAACAGTTCACTCTCTTCTCAGCTCTTTATTCAGTAACTCTAGTATTTTATCATACAGCAACCTGCTCTGGAAAATATTTTGAGGATTTTTTGGAATAATCAGATGAAGTTCCAGTGCTAATGTAAGACCACTGTGTTCAGTACCCGGATCTTTTTTATATATATTGTTCATTTGTCCATTCTCAAATCACTTAGATAGATAGATAGACAGACAGACAGACAGACAGACATATATAAATAATTTCTATTTAACATTTCAGTTTGCAATTTTCTGCACTTTACTTAAACTATGTGATCACCCTATTATTTACACCATTATAAAAAATATTGAAATTTTTATTATTATTTTATTTATATATTTCAATCTAGAAGTATTAAATAATTAGAAGTAAAAAATAAAAAGTATATTAAAATATTTGCAATAATCTTCTATATAAATATTCTATATTGCTGTAAAAAGTACAGTTCAGTGAAAGTACATGACATTACAGTAGGGTTCTGTATTTTGGTAATAACTATTATACTTGAATAACACTATTATAAGTGTTGATTGCCATTATTTTAGTGTCAATTTACCTGAAAAAGTTTTACAGTAAGTTACTGTGGAACTAACAGGAAGTGGCAACCATGTAATAATGTTTCTAACAACTACCATCTTATTTTTATTTCATGTCTGAACGGAGAACTGTGGAAGTCTCCTGATATGAATTGATAAAATATACTTCCATATTTCCATATACTTCTCTTACAGTTTTTCATGGACTTTTGATCAAGTGTCAGGCGAATTACACAAATTACATTAAAACTCCCGCCGGAATGACATCATCCAAACTCTTTGCATTTCTAACAGCTAATTGCTCCTCTAATGTCAACTTCCTTCTTGACCAGACGTTTTGGCTGAGACGCTTCTTTTTATCCCAGCCAGCTTCTCTTGGGTTTGTCATGTACAGCAATTTATGCTTCAGTGGTGCATGGGAGCTGGTGAATTTTTGAGCTACTGTATATGGAAGGAATGAACATTTACAGAACGTCTGTCAGCATCGGCGCACATTAATCATTACACATCGCTGGAACATTCCAGAGAACACAGTCAGATTGATTCAGATGTCTCCATATCATTTGTTTAAATGAGACAGAACCTCGAGCCGGGTAGCATTAATGAGTTTTTTGTAATGTTCTCTAACTTTTTTTCTTTTTGAAAGCTTGATCTTTTGCATCTTGTAGTTCACATGTTGAAGTGTTTAGAAAGGAAAAAGTGGGCGTTTTTAGGAGCAATAACATAAAAACCATCATGATATTAAAACAAATGGAGGGCGTTCTCAATATAAAAATGATCGCAAATTAAACTTTCTGTGCTAGTGACCAGAATGATGGGAGTTCAAATCCCTTGATTGCAAGAAAACGAGAGTTGGACACCAAATCGAAACTCTTACTCTGATTAGTTTGTAATCTTTATCGCTGATAAGTCACTTTGCATAAAATCGCCTGGCAAAATTTCAAAGCGATTTTCCTAAACATCTTAAACATAGAAAAGTCTGGAATTGTCTAGTGTGCCTGGAAATCTTGTGGCCCCATAGCTGGATTTGAATATTGCACATATGGTCAACATTTTAACCAGTAGAAATATGCTTTTTTTAAGGAAAAACATATATTGCATAAGTATTGCGCCCCCTAGTTTTTTTTGCAAGCTATTGCATTCAGAATGCCATTCATTCAATGAATAAAGTGCAGTTAAAGTGTCACAACATACATACACCTGTTCATGAAAGGAGAAACAGCTTCATGAAGACATAGGATCAAAACCAGTCTTGAGACAAAGGTCTGGAAAGAGTCTCAATTATAAAATTATGAAAAATGTGGTATACATCCAGTGGAGCACCATTATGTCCATTATTAATAACTGAAAAGAATCTGGCAACACTGTTATTACAGGAGGCCATATATATCGAACGTCAGTGACCGGGGAAAAAGAGGATTAGTTAGAGGAGCACCTGATAATTATGCAAGGCATTGTATGTTTTGCAAAATGAACTCTTTTAACCGTTGAATTTGAAATCTTAGCAGGACAGGACTTGTTTGTAAAGATCTGCAGAAAGGGAACATCATTTATTCTGACGCCAGCTGCTCATTAAATAATTGCATCAAGACAAAAGATTCTTGGATGAAATAAAGCACATTCATTACACCCGCAAATTACCCTCTCCTCTCAGGACAATGCAGTTTAAATATTTGTGTTGGTGCCATTCCATGGTTTCAAAGTAGCGAAAACGAAACCATATGAAAGAAGTTTAATGAAAAAAAGTGTGAAAAAGGCTGCAAAAGGCCAGAGCTTTATATAGAAGTGTTGCGAGTTCTATTTCTTTTCAACGCCCTCATGTCTTTCCGCATTATGTATGTGTCAGGAAACATTGGACTCGTTTGTTAATTATGGTTCCATTAAAATGGGTAGTTTTGCTCAGTTTGTAGTTATATGTAACGTCATGTAACGTCCATAAAAACGGTGTCAATACAAATACATTTTCTGATAATCAAAATGGGTTTCTTACGAGATGTTCCCACACATCTGAATGGTTTAACAAGCGTTTGACCGTCAGAATCAGCCGATGTCAAGCTTTTGGATTTTGGAGAAAGCTGTGGAAATATATTTTTCAGTAGAAGAACGCTGTTTATTGCTCCAGTCCATTTCTGTAGATGTAAGTTCATTGAAGGCAGTCGGTTAGCTAGAAATGAGTTTATTAGAGGGACAGCGCATGTAGGATGTTTTGGTGACAAGGTGAGAGAGGTGCGATTGAGATGATTTGGACATGTGCAGAGGAGGGACATGAATTATGTTGCTAGAAGAATGCTAAGGATGGAGCCACCAGGTAGGAGGAAAAGAGGAAGGCCAAGGAGGAGGTTAATGGATGTGGTGAGGGAAGACATGCAGGTAGATGGTGTAAAAGAGGCAGATGTAGAGGACAGGGGGGTATGGAGACAGATGATCCGCTGTGGCGACCCCTAATGGAAGCAGCCAAAAGAAGAAGAAGAAGGTTAGCTGGTTGGTGTAGCACACTTTATGTTGGTTTTCTTTTTAATCGATCATCTGTTGGTCGGCGATATTGCGGTTTGAAGAGTTAAGCAATTCTTGAATTAGATAGATACCATATACTAGAATAGAATATGGGGTGTAACGGTATACACAATTCACGATTCGGCACGATTTTGGCACATTTATGGCATTGACATGCAAAACCTAAAATTGCTTGTCGTTAATTAACGCCGTTTATTATTATTAGCATTTCATGTGAACTTCAACAGTAAACATTTTTAATAATTATAACATGATGCCCGTTTGGTTAAATAATATATAAACTAATATTTTATACAAATAAAATATAAAACTAATAAGAATAAATGTATTAAATAGGAAAAAAAAAAATCAAAATAGTTTACATTTGTTAGACCCCATTTGGGTAATGCCTGTGTGTGTGTGTGTGTGTGTGTGTGTGTGTGTGTGTGTGTGTGTGTGTGTGTGTTTTATATTTAATTTTTCGTTCTAAAGACATGCTTAACTGTTCTGATTATTTCAACACTTTAACAAATGTATTAATTCCTTCCATCCTTCATTCATTCACTCCCTTAATACGTGGAATTGCACAAATTTTCTCCTTTTAAGAAAAAGTCTTGAAGCTGGACATAAAAAGATGAAGCACCTAGCGATAGCATTAGCGATGGCCAGAAGTGCTGCGATTTCGCACACATTCGCAAAACAAAGTATTTCAGCATATTTCAGCTACACATTGAGTAGACACAAACAAACAAACAAATAAAAAAATTATTATTGAAAATATTTTCAAGTTTAATAATTATTTTTTTAAAAGTGCTTAAAGAGACGGAGACTAAACACACTTGCGGTACACGTGTGTACCAAAGCGAAAGCCCTGTACCGAAGCCCTGTACCGAAACATTCTGGTCATATACTGGTTTAACATTCTGGATAGAATTACAGAAAATTGAAGACATGTGAAGAAAATTGAGCTTTGAAAGCTATTCAAACTGGTTTATCTATAAATAAAATGTTTTTAAAGAACTTGTAAAGCTTCCCATTCATCATAACCTATATCAAAGGGAATGATTAATTAATACATTTTTATTTCTCGTCATCTTGGAGACCATTTAGTGTTCTACAACTTACAAGAGGCATGTCTTTCAAAAAAGCCAAGCCAGGAGAATGTTCATTATTACCATTCCAAGTTTCATTGCTGGTGTTTTTTGTGTAGTTTATCCTCATTTATGTGAGTCCAGATTTACCTGCAAGAGGAGGAAGTAAGTGAGCTAAAGATCTGAGGAAGCAGACAGAATATTAATGGTAAGGGAGCATCATTTATAATTGCTCTCCAGAGCTCGGCTTTAATTGCACGAAAGGCAGCTAGCGTCTACTTTCCTTTAAACTCGAGCGCTCGCTGATCACAATGAATAGCCGAGGGTGCTGCACCCCACTGGTTGTATAAACACACCCAAAGCAGATGATTCACCAAGAGCTCCGGGGTCACGACCCTATTACGGCGATGCCCTTGTTTCACCGCCGTGCATCGAACACTCCAAACAGCCCGTGGCAGCATTTTGCTTAGCTTAATGTTTAAAGATGACGTCATTGACATTAACCTGGATTTGTTTTGTTAGTCATACTGTAAAGTCTAGTCTCAGATGAGCGATGGATGAAATATAGGCCCTATTTTCTCTATTTATTGACTTTTTAAGCAAAAGACACAAGACGTCCTTGTAAGCTTGATTAGACAACCAGCTAATGTTAACCACATTGCGGGACGGGACCTGTTCCGACCTCGTCGTAAACCAAAAACGCCACTCACGTTGGCACAACCGCTCTCGAACCGAAAGGAATATTTAAGTAGAACAATGGAAAAGAAATGTTTTTTTTTTTTTGCATGAGGCTCGACATCCCGAGCCTTAGTTGTGTGCCGAAGCGTTTACGCGGCGGGCAGAGCTGACTTTTCGAGCGTGCTCAGCGAGCGCGAACCAATTTGTCTCCAAAACCCTGAGGAACTTTGAGGAACTCTCTAAAGTAATTCCCTCAATTTGGGGCTGCCTGAAACCTCGTCTCGGTGCAAACAATAGCATCGCTTTGTCAAAGCCGCTCTAAACCCTCTGCCAAGCATAATTTATCATTTGAATTACAAAAGGCCACTTAACACAGCTTAAATTATTTCCCTGTGTTGTAACAGCGTACCATCATGAGCCGTGCCGGTTACGGCGGACCCTTATCAAAGCCTCAGCACTTTAAGTTTTTTGGGGAAAACTAACTATTTGGAACTTTCTTCTCACTCGCTCTCTGTCATAGGTTTCACAGACTTCGCTCGATATCCGAACGCTCTTTCAAAGCTGACTTTTATTCGTTTAATTAAGTGTCGAAATGTGGCACACACAATATATAGCTGGCATTAATGTGTGTTTGTAGTTATATTCTTTCGTAAAAGTGTAGAAATCTTACTCCAAAACATACCTCATTAAGTCACTAATTCGAATATGACTTGAGGAAAAGTGTTCGAGTATCTGATTTGAACAATGTTTGAGTTTTTGACTTGAACATGGACTCAAAGATGCACCATTTGAGTAAATTCCAAAAACAGTTGGTGAGGTTTGATTTAAAAGGAATTAAATTGTGCACATCAACACCCACATCAACCATCAACACAGCAGCTTCCTCAACATTCCAGATTGAAACAAAAAAAGTCGCTCAACAAAAAAAAGACAAAGTAGTAAAGCAATATTTCAAAAAGGGATCTTCAATTAACAAATAAATTGACAATATCATGTCACAAAGTAGAAGAAGCATTCGTATTCGATGGACCATTGAAATGAAATGAAATCATTTTAGATAAAGTAAAATAAAAAAAATTTGAGCTGACTGGTGGTGATGCACCTCTCAGTCTCAGAGACGGCCAATACTTTTATTCAGCTTCAACAAGAGCTGGTTCTCAAAGTCTTTGGAATTTTTTAAACTCTTTTAGGACTGAAAATGAGGCCAGCGGCGCTGAAAAGCAGTCGCTCACAGGCAGCAGATGTGAGTCGGGGAGTGTTGTGAATGAATGGCATCTTCATCAGATTTTAATTAAAAATTAAAATTTTTAAAATGTAAATATAGTAAAAAAAGTACGTATATTGAATCATAAATGTAGCTGATTAGAATGTTTGCGACTCGGTAGAAAGTAGGCAACAAATGACTTAAGTGCAGTAATGAAGTACGTTTACTCGAATACACAATACAATAGGCACTAAACAGACATTCATAGCTAAGATATGGTCCGTTTGAAACTTAACCCATGAACTGAGCCGTTTAGGTGAATGCTGATGCCACGACTGAGCCGAATGCTGACATCGTGACGTCGCACTGCTGCGCATGCAGGAAGGCGGCAGCAGCAATTCCCGGATTGAATTAGTCTATAAATCCCCTGAAAAATTCTTGAATTTGCTTTGCCCCCTCGTTGCGAGCGACTAAAGCGTTAGCGTGAGGCTTTAAGGCTGACTCGGTGATGGAGAGACACTCAAACACACACATAACGAGAGACAGAAGGGAGGGGAGAGAGAGAAAAAAAAAGCAACTGTTTATGTAAATCAGGTGCTGTGTGTTTACTCGATGAGAGAACGTGCTGAGCTTAGTGAGGCCCAGGCCAAAGGGGACCTCTCACCGGCAGCTTCAGCCTTATTAAACTGATTACCAAACTCCAGCTAATTAATCAGAGACTGATTCTCTCTCCTTTTCTTTCTCGCCATCTTTCATCCCTTGTTTCCAAACCCCCTCTCTCTCTCTCTCTCTCTCTCTCTCTCACTAGCTTTTTATTTCCTGGCTCTGATTGAAGTAGGGCAACGGTTATTTTCATGCATCATCAGAACCGTTGTGACGGGAGGACGAGTAGTAATTACCTTACACAAACAAGGCCGAGATTGCCTGTGAAACCAGCTCTTTATTTTAGCTGCTGTGGAACGAGAGAGCGGTGGAGAGGAGAATGGGAGACAGAGAGAGAGAGAGAGAGAGAGAGAGAGAGAGAGAGAGAGAGAAAGAGAGTGAAATGAAAATAGAATGATGAACTTGTACAGGTCTTTTTTATTCATTATTTTGTTAGAAAATGCGTACTGGTTTTTTTTTTTATCCTCGTGATTTGGAAAGTCAGGAAAAGACCTGGAAAAACCATCCGTTGGTAAAACTCACTTATTATAGTGTTTCCTCGTATAATACAGTTATTTCGCAGATAATATTTGTTTTATTAAAGGCACTGACACTGGAGACTCCATTCTATCGATGTCTATAGGAAATGTAACTAAAAATATTATTAATGTTGCACAATATTGGCAAAAGTTTGAGGACACCTGATCATAAGTATGTGATGTGCATTTAGTCCCAGATTGGATTGTGCATGTGGAGATTTGTGATCATTCAGCTATAAGGTTGTTAGTAAAGTCATGCACTGATGGGAGGGGAAGAGGCTTTTGGTGCAGTCAGCGTGCACATTCATCCCTAAGGTGTTTAATACACACAGGGTTGTGGTCAGAGCTCTATAGCAGGAGATCCTCCACTCCAACCCAAAGATTGTCATGCAGGAAAAGGTTTGGGTCTCCTAGTTCAAGTGAAGGGAAGTGATGTCCTCCAGGGCCATGTATCATGACTGACCCTGACCCCAGCTTCCTAATATTGCTGGGACATGCGAAGAAAGAATTTAATTGCGCGGATTTTGTGTTTTGCAAACGCAAGATTATTGTGTACATCCTGGTTTCGTTCATGAGACACACACATACGTTAACATACATGAACATATACATGTATATATAAATCAGTCCTTAAAGTATGGCATTTTTAACTGTTTTACGCAGCACATTTACTGACTTAAAGATCAGACATTTACAATCAGGATCAATTCATTTTATCACCACAAGTTGAAGCTGCTATACGATCAGGACCGTTGGGTTTTTGTATGTAGAGTATCATGACTCTTAGCAGGGTGATGGGAAACAGGGCAGGGTGTGAGCCCTCTGCTGGGCAAATTATTTAGACCCCTCTAACCAGACACTAATATAAAGATAAAACAGGACAACTGAAGCTTTTTCCGATTGCAAACCACTGTATACAACTGCCTCATTTATTCCACCAAAACGAGTGGAAATTCCATATTTTCAGCCTCTTGTGGAAAAGTGTTAATTCCCTGAGTACTTTTAAGTCGAATAACACATCCTATCTGTGTTAAAGAGTGATAGTCTTTTCCTCTTTTATTTCTGCAAATCTCTGAAAGCACCGAATGAAACTGCTTCTAATTACTGCATGATTAAAGAAGCACATCAGGGATTGCAGTAAAGATGTTTCGCTCTCTCTCTCTCCGTCTCTCTCTGTCTCTCTTTGTCGGTTTAAGAAGTTCAGATTAATCCCCTTCAGCTCCTGCCGAACCATCTTTCGCATTCTTTCTTTTTCTGTTTATCAAATAAACGCCAGTAATTAGAGACTTTAGATAAGTGGACTAAATGGGCTGTGCGCCCCGTGGCGTCCCGGCTTCTCGCGCTCCTGATAGGAACCCCTGTGTGTCCTGGTAATATCTGCTGTTATCCCCATGCAGGAACAATGGCGCTGTGCCTCGCATGTGATATTAACACACGCGCAGGGGCCCGCCTCGACCTTAACACACTCTTCTTTCAGTCTTCATTTAGATAACGGTTTACCCTATTGTACTGGGTTCCAGTGCACACAATCCAAACAGATATATCCTTTGTAGGAGTTTGCGAAGGATCAAGAGTTCGTGGGGGTTTTTTTTTGTTGTTTTTCTAACGATGATGTTTATGTAATAAAAATATAGCCATATCGCAGTTTTGGATCTAATGTGAATAAATTGAAAAGGAAAGCACAAACCCGTGATCTCGACCTCTCAGCCTTACACGTTTGGTCCTGAATTCTTACGTCATCTTAATATCATGGAATTGTGTGAACATGACTGAATGGATACAATAAATCATAATAGGAATCCACTAATATAGAGTTATAAAAAAAAAACGCCATTGTGTTTTAATGGAGTTTATGGGACTATAATCAACAGGTGGTGTTGAAGTAGATTTACTGTTACCGACCTGAAGATTATTTTTTTGATAACAGCACATCTTTTCTTACATTTACAGCATTTAGAGACCACCGTATCCAGAGCGACTTACGTTTATCACATCCATACAACTAAGCAGTTATGGGGATAGGGGCCTTGTTAATGGGCACAGGAGTGGTAGTTTGGTGTGGTTGGGATTTGAACAGACAGCCTTTGGATAGACACTCAATGCGTTAACCTCTAAGATGCCACCTCCCATATAACTCCTTATATTTGGCAGAATTTCTACCATATGTAAATGTGAAACTTCTCAACTACAACTGCTTTATTTGCTTTCTTTCTGTTTGATTTCAGATTCTTGTACGTCTTTTACTTATGTTTTGCCTGAAGCCTCAGATGCTGGCATGGCAATAAATCCCTACTATATACCTATCTATCTATACAAATCGCGCTTGATCCATATAAAGTTGTGGAACATTATTAAAGACTTTCCTGTAGTGGAAAAATCTGCTGTTACAAAGCACAAAGGCTTCTTCCTTTAATGTTAAATAAATAAATAAATAAAATAACTGGCTCTAAAACACAGGTTTTTTTTCCCCATATAAATATTCATTTCAGAAACGTTTTCAAACAAGACAAGCACGCTGTTCTGAAGTGAATAGTCGTTCTGAACGGTAAGCGTTCATCGGAAAACATCCGAAGATAAGAGCACCTGAATCGGCCTGGGCGACAAAGACAGGATTAGCGTTCTCCACTTCAAACGGTCGAGGAAAGTGAGACGGTACAAAGCGCACAGGATTGAAATCTATCACGTGGCACTTTTGAGCACACCTCCTCTTCTCCACTCGAGTGTTTGGAATGTTCAAGTAGCGTCCATCCGACCCTCCAGAGCCTCCTGTTACTGCCGCATACTAGATGTTATTAAACGTCTCCTGATGGATGAAGGAACTCCACAAACCAACACATTACTGGGAAAACCCTGTTGATTTTCTTATTATTCATTGTGAAAAATCTGTCCTGACTAATTGATGGTTTTCCAGGAAAGTGGGATATCAAATGCCATCAAGAGTTATATTTATATTAAGCTTGTAATCTAGCGTACCAGTGTAGATTTATTCATTGCATAAAGCACTTTTGTACGTCGCTCTGGACACGGGCGTCTTCTAAGTGCCACAAATGTAAATGTAAATGCTTATTTACAGAAAACAGACCATCCAACCATAAACACATGCCTTGCTTCCTTTTTAAAGCACAAATACACACATTCAGTCTAATAAACCTGTAATCCTATGATGATCATCATATTTTCACATGTAGAGCATTGCTTCATAAAAAAACTAAAACTAAATAACAATGAGTATGACACCAGAGAAAACATTACACAAAGTTAAGTGGGTCAACGTATGATTATGCGCCGGTAAAGTGTTTTAAGCTGGCGCATTAATCCTGTTTTTGTGACTCTCCTTTATTTTAAAAGCTCTGCCTTTGAAACATGTAAATGTCTGGTTTCAGGGAACCCCAGTGCGCCATTCGCTAAGAGACAGAAACTAATACCTCTGGAATAAAACACACAGAATGCTAGACAGATCCAAGTGTGCAGTATGCTAATTTATTTTAGCATATACAAAACAGTCTTTGTGCTAAAACCAACAAGAAGGATATATATATATATATATATATATATATATTTCTTATAATCAATGCATATCCATTTCATAAAAAATTGTAGATTTATTTTTTTAGAAGGTGAATAGATGAATACTTTGTGAATATATATATATATATATGCACTTTTCTTATTTTCTATGTGGAAAAGCAACTTTGCATATTCATTCTTTACGTCCTATGTATTAAGCTGAAACCATTGTTGTGTCTGTGCATAACATTTTATGCATACATTTTCCCATTTTATTATTTTAAAAGGAAATAGTTTTTCTTTTGAACAGTTTTAGATGTGGCTTAGTAAGCACAAAAACAGAATAGTGTCTATAACGTGGTATATGTTTTTAAGAAATGCCATTCAGCCAAATGAAATATGAAAACTGCCATTTGTTCCTCGTCAGCATGCTTTTATCTTCTGATTCGTCAGTGCCTTGATCAGTGATTAAAATTTCCGCTCTGCTAAAGTGGATTTCAGGCTCTTATGAAGACAATTATTTCATATTCTCAGGATTATACATAAATTACAGATAACTATAGAACAACAGCAGAGTGAAGCACCGTGCATATAAATAAAAAGTGTCTCACACACACAACACACACACACACACACACACACACATTGCAGGAGTTTCTCAAGCCGTGTTTTCACAGAACTAATCTCTCTTTCACTCTCTTTTCCCCGTCCCTCTTTACTAATTAGATCAGGAATTACAGCGTGGATTAGGTGAAGCTGAGCTTAGCCGTTCCTCTGACCATGGTAGCTGTTTCAAACCAGCGCTTCCAATTTTATCACCACACAATACTTTTCCTCCTTCAGCTCCATGTTTTGCATTAGAAAACAGCTGCGGGAAGAATGACAAACACGGTTAATCCTTTGCTTTTGCTGGCAGTACATTAGAAAAAAAAAGAGAGGAAAAAAAGGAGGTGAGGCGGGATTCAGCTCCTGCATGGTAAACACTCAGCAATTGTCCATTACGTCTAAACCCACATGATAACGAGGCTCATTAATTAAACTGCGGGACTAAGTGGGGTTACATGAATTGAAATTAATAATTGGCGTCAATAGAGTTTTTTAAATTGTCTCTCTTCTCTCCCTCCATGCCCAGGAGCTTGTTTTTTATTCTTTTTTTTTTTTATCTGTGAATGTGACGTCTCCATACAATCCTGAGAATCTGTTTACTTAAGTAGAGTTCTAACATTCTGGGCAAACAATTTTTTATAGACGTACATTGTTCTAAGAAACTCTACTCTTTGTGGTTAAACCCTAAGAGTTTTAACTCTGTACAAATTCTTATAAGAAGCTGTAAAAATTGTTTACTTGATCTGGACCAGATTACTGAGATCTTTTACCACAGGATAAGCAATCGCACACTGCATTTCTCTGAAATAAGGTCAAATCCATCTCCATAGTAAATACATGGAAAATACAGTGGTTAAAAAGCCAAAAAAAAAAAACTTTGATCAACCAGATGTGAATTAATTGTAGGAAGCATGTTAGTGATGTTTTAAAAATATTGTATGAACAAAGTAGTGCATGAAATCATTACTAGTTTTTAGCTAATTTGGAAATACTTAATTATTTTGAGGAGTAGTACTATAATGTTGATTATATTACAAAAATCTGGAGGTGTGAGGTCATTTATTTTAAGGTTGCCTTAATTGAGAGTGTGTGTGGCTAGTAAAATAGGATTTTTTTCCATTGGTGAACAGTAACAAAGTAAATGTTAATCGCTGTTCTTAAGTAGCTTTTATTTTAACTTTAACTTTTACTTTTACTTTAATTTCCATTTGGGGAGACTTTTACTTCACTACATTAAAAAAAAGTCAAATATCTGACTTTTTTACTCAACTTAATTGTTACATTTTGTGAAATCTGTCTTTTTTTATTTTTATTTTTTATAAATGAGTGGAAAAAAACTCAACTGGTCGTACACGCACATGCGCAATCTGTTTTGAACTTGTTTTGATTGGCGCTTGGTGTCTACTTATCACCAACATGCAGTTCAGCGTCAGTTCAACAGCAAGTAGAACATTTGAAAATTAATAAACGATGGAAGAAACACCAGACTCGAACTTACCACAGCACCCTTGGCCTTATTTGCGCAATTCGCTAAGTAGTTGAAAAGAAGGTTTTGTGCTCACTGTATTTGTAATACTGTAGAGAACAATCAGTTTTTGGCTCATTAATATCATTCTATGAATAGATCGGTGTGTTGACAGTAACAGAGTATTTTCACATTAACAGAAGATGAAAGTGAACTTTCAAAAATGAAAGTAGGAACAATATAGCGGTAATAAATCAGTACTTTGGATACTCAAGTTCCTTTGCTAATAGTGTGACTTAACACTACTCACTATTCATCAAAGATTTATATATTTGTCCATTATAATTTACAATCCGGTACAGTTCACATTTATTTGGTTATCAGAACAAATTTGCTTGTAAAATTTAAAATATCCATCCGCGTTCGCTGATCTAAATGACGCTCGGCGTGTTGTGATCGTACGTCCCCCGTCACGGTAAACGTGTGTGAAAGGGCCCCGCTGTGGAAACGCACCTGAGTGTGTATGACACTCGCTAGCTCCAGTGCGCCAGAAGGAAGCAGGGACAGGTGTAGACATGCCCATCATCATCTGGCGCGGCGAGTCGAACATCCAGCACCTTTTCAAAACAGACGGTAATTTAATTAACTCCTTCCTTCCCGCAGGATGATTCCCCCCTCACACACACACACACACACACACACACATCTGTAGCTAATTTGGCTCTGCGTGAGGAAGCAGGACTCGTTGTTTACGAGACGGTGTTGTCAAAATCAGATCACAGATTCATGCGCTAGGCCTCACAGGAGAGTCAGATTGAATAGGGATGAGTTGAACTGCTTTAACAGGCAACAGGTTTGTCAAAGTACTGCAGAGAGCAAATAAAAACAAGTGTCAGGACGGTTTAACCCTGACTGCTCGGTGAATAAACATGTTCAGCAACAGAGCAGCTTCCCTGAGGAGCGTCCCTCTGAACGAAAATCACATCATCTCAATGCTATCCTGAAGAGTGTTGGATGAAGGTTCATCCCCACCGTAAAGATGGATCAAAAAAATGTACAGCACTGATGAGGTTTTTTTTCTTGTGTTGTAATTAAGCATATCTGGCAGTAGTTCTAGCTGGAGGCCAAATCGTATGTTTATATTACTGCACTTGCTTATAGTTCCATAACAGCTCATTCACAGTGATTTTGTGCGAAGGAGCTACGTAAAAGGATGACAAAAAAAATCACAAAAAATCACATTGTAATATTGTCAAGTTTTTTCTCAGGAGGCATTTAGGTATCTTTTTCTGGCAGGAGGCTCCATTAGGAGAAATGCTTTAAAAACGTTATGTCTTGAGTTAACTGGAAAGTCTTGCGTTTTTATTATCTCAATTAACATGGAAAGCTGTACTACATTCTTTCCTTTTTTTATTTAAATTGTGTAGTAGAACTATAACTTTTTATAGCACAAATGTAATATAAACAATATATAGACAAAAGTATATCAGACACCTGAATTTTTCCAGCCATATGTGGTTCTTCTCCAAACTGTGAACACAAAGTTGTACACACAAGAAGAATTTTCCCTTCACTTTAACTTAGAGACCCAAATCTATTCCAACATGAAGATCCCCCTGTGCACAAAGAAGACCTCATGAAGATATGCTTTATATGGGTTGGGGTGGAAGATCTCCTGCTATAGAGCTTTGACCTCAACTTTGTTGAAAATCTTTGAGATGAATTGACTGCGCTTGCATCCTTCTCACCTTAACCACATCAGTACCTGACTTTTGTAGCACACTCCAAAATCTAGTGGAACATCTTCCCAGAAGAGTTGAGGTTAGTATATGGGGACAAAAGATGGAACATATGAATCATATGCTTAGGTGTCTACAAACATTTGTCTATATAATGTATGTATTTCAATTTATAGTATTTGGCAGATGCAGTCTATACAAAGCAACATTTATCTAATTCATACAACTGAGCAGCTATGGGGTTAAGGGCCTTGCTCAGGGGCCCAGGACTGGCAGCTTGATGTGGCTGGGACTTGAACTCATGACCTTCGGATCCAAAGTCCAATACCACTAAAAATTCCTAAATATGAATAGATAAAACACAGTGTGCTGTTCAATAATTTACTTCCTGAGATCGTCCATCCAGAGGCATAAATGTTTCTCAGTGAAAACACTTTGATGCTGTATTTTTTTGATATTAATATATATATATATATTAGTATTCACCCCTTTACTAATATATTTAAAAACCTCTGAGTAAACAGGTCATGTACTGGCATAAGCCAGTTATTTTTTTATAGAAGGATACACTTACATTCACTTAAAATAAGAAAATGATATTGTTGGAAATCTGTACACACTAGGGTCAATTTCATTAGTTTGAGGTATGAAAGTAAACCCCGGCCTCTCCATCATTTCGATGTGTTCGTATCACTTGCACACGATGTACAGATTTTTCTAATTTGAGTCATTTTTGAGTGGTTCAGCTCAATAAGGGAGTCATTTGGTGACCAAAATGCGTTTGTCTGCATGAAAAGAATCAAATGGGGGCTTTTTCCAGCGGGGGGTTCATGGGTCATATGTGTAAGCTGTAAACGTGTATGTGTGTGTGTGTGTATGTGTGTGTGTGTGTGTGTGTGTGTGTGTGTGTGTGTGTGTGTGTATTCCCACTCGGTTTGAGATAATTGGTCCAGTCCTGCACTGCACAAGCCCAGACTTGAAGAGCATGAACGTGCATACATGACTGCCTCATTGACTCTGTGGGTGGGCAGAAGGGTGGTTAGGGCTGTACGGGGATCTCGCTTTGTATGATTCCCCCCTCTTCTTTATTACTTCTCACCTGAATTCTGCAGCTGAGCGCTTTTCAGGCTGGTGTTGTTGTAATGGAACATCTCTTTTGTGACACAATGCTGAAAAATGCTTATTTAAAAAATTACAAATAAAAAAAAATAATAATAAAATGAAGTCAAGCTACGGCCCTCATTTGTATTTTTAGTGTTGATGTTTAAGACTATTTGAAGCTACACAACAGTTTGTAATTTTATCGTACACAGGGGTTCAGGACGCTGCCATACAAAGCGGCTCATGATGTAATCATGTAATGTCATGGTGGTTTGGTGCATTAGTTCAAACTATGGTTTTGTTCACTTTTATCATGGATAAGCGGAGTAACTTTGATAGTTCGTAACTTCATTGTATACGCAACTGTAGCTTCATCATGCAAGGCAGCCTGTTTATAACTTTATTGTAGCGTGTTTATATCAGTCTGTCTGTCTGTCTGTCTGTCTGTCTGTCTATCTATCTATCTATTTACATATCTATCTATCTATCTATCTATCTATCTATCTATCTATCTATCCATCTATATATCTATCTATCTATCAATCTATATATCTACCTTTATTCAAAATTTCTTAACATTCATTTATTTTCCTTAATTTCATTTCCTTTTGTGAAAACATTTGTGCTACTAAACGAGTTGCTGTTCTTTATCACGCTCAGCACTACCCCCGGCTCAGTAGTGACTGCTTTACCACACACATGCCAAAGTCAGTTCAAACACACACCTCGCAACCTGTCAGCTGCTTCACTGATCAAAAATCACAATGTTTTATTCTATTTCTTTTTTTTCCCCTTCCACCATCTCTGTACGAGCTGAACCCACTCGAGACGTGTGATTTCCCGCCACCTTCGGTCTCTTTAGGAACTCTCCTAGGACAACTCGGGTCTTTTCCATGAGCTGTCGTCTGGCTTAATTCACACACACACCACACCAAGGAACCACACAGCACTTTTAACGGATATAATTGATGTGGGATTTTCCCGCCTCTTATACTCAGCGCTCTCTATTTTCCTAATAAGATATCCGACAACAAATTTGGCCTAAGCGTCGTGATCATTCCCTGCACCATGGGAATTTCCAGGGGGGTTTGGAGTCAAGTCGATTGGAGTCGAGTGGGGGTGGGGGGTTTGGAGTCAAGTCGATTGGAGTCGAGTCGAGAGGAATAAATAAAAGGGAGTTCCTCGGGGGAAATAAGGGCAACATGCAGATACATGTTAAAACTCTGGAGAGGCGTCTTGTCGGCGCTGTTGAGGGATCCGCCGAGCTCTGATGTGATGGAACCGCAGATGCCGAGGCGAGGCCGGGGACCTGCGAGGAATAATGAAGCAATTAGGCGGACAATTATGAGCACCTGTGATGCTGATTGGCACGCTCGCGCTCCATCTGTGTTTTCCTGATGCTAAAGATGTCTTAATGTTGCTAAGTTAACCTCTAACAAAGCTTGTAATGATTAGAGCCCGAACGGGGACGACACTTACATGCTCACGCGCTCTCTTTTCCTCTTTGTGGCTCTTGAATTTTCTCTTTCACACACACACACACACACACACACACACACAGGAGGTTTGCATTAGAAAGAGGAGATGATCCCGAAGAGCTGGGATTGCGTCATGTATTATGGAAGCGCCCTCTTGTCTAAACACAGCTTTCAATAAATTGGGCTCTCCGTTTTTTCCGATTCATTACAGTTAATGCAGTTTTAATTAGGCCCTGATTTGAAGCCTATTAGATGCAATTTATAAGGAGCAGCGAACGCCGCTGCGTGGGATTAATACGACAAAAGGGCCGAGCTGAATTAGTCACTGTCTGGTGCGGGCCCGCGGACTGTGGGACCCTCCGCCGTCGTCTCGCGGCGGCCTGTTTATTTGCACAAGTGCTTTCAATCACATTAGACCTGTCTAATGAATGGTGGCTTTCTCTCTCCGGCGATTGCATCACCGCCCGGCCCGCCGTCCCTGTCACACGAGTACCCTGGAAACACAATCGACCAGAGGCGAGGAGCATCTCGTTAAACCATGCCTGGATAACGCCGCTGATTGTGCATTAATAAGGGCTTTGCCTTGAAATGAAGGGCAACCCTGATCACTTCTTCTGTAGTCATGATGTGTGTGGCAATTTATTACTTAATGAAGAGAGATTAATGACCAGAATTATGATGATGCAGTCACGTCAGACCACTATTACAGTGTGTGTGTGTGTGTGTTTGTGTGTGTGTGTATGTATATATATAACTATTATATATACATTATATGAGCAAACGTATTGGGACACTTGACTTTTCCAGTCATATGTATTTCTTCCTAAATACATATTAGAGGCACACAATTGTATAGGAACATTTTCCATACACTTGAACAAGGAGACTCAAACCAACTCCAGCATGGCAAAGCCCCATGCACATGAAGATATGCTTACATCGGTTGGAGTAAAATATCTTGAGCGCTCTGCTATAGACCTCAAAACTTCATAGGGTTTAGCGTCCAAACGTGTCCATGACGTAGAACAAAAAATACAGCGCATTACAGTGTTGTGAATTCAGAGACAATAAAAAAAAAGATTGTTCTGATTATTATTTTAAGGAAAAATTTTGAAATATATTCAGTATTTAGTTCATGGAAGTATCAGTTTGTTTGACTGATCGTTTGAGTGAAATTGAAAGAGTGAGGTGTGTTTTTCTCTTGAATTTCATATAGACACAATTTCAGCTTCCCAAAATAGACATTTATATTTTCCTGAAACATTTTTTGCTCCACGTTTTGTAAATATCTATTTATTCATTTCATTATAACGCCTTTTTTTTTTTGTATATAAAGCAAAGAATTGAAAGGTGTAAATAGCTAAGCTGCCAATAAACAGTCAAAATCCTTTTGTTTTGAATTAAATGAGAATAATATTTAAATAAACGGATCATGTTCATTTAAAATAAATCTCTTATCATGATCAATCCCACATGTATTTTGTGACCAGGGGGTCATGGTTCCAAAACGTGTCTGTGTGTGTGTGTGTGTGTGTGTGTGCGTGCGCATGCGCACGCGCACACGCATCCATGCATATATGCTTCATGGAAATGGTTTAAAAGTGAAATAGCCGGAAAAAAAAGACATAAATACTCTGTGAACTGTTTCGTTGACAAAAATAGTGCAACATATTAAGACGTCCATTGACATGTGCAGAAACACACACACACACACACACTTCTCCCAAGCAGGAGACATGAAAATGCAGTGACCAGAGGAGGTTAAGAAGCAGGTGGAAGACTGATATTCTCTCTGTGTGTGTGTGTGTGTGTGTGTGTGTGTGTGTGTGTGTGTGTGTGTGTGTGTGTGTGTGTGTGTGCAAATCGCCCCCAGAAGTGAATTAAACACTCCCATCTGCAGCCTCCAAAGGCCCACATCTCAAGATTTTTAGCAAGATCTGAGATCGATTTTGTGCAAATTCTTCTGAACTAAGCGCACACACATACACACAAACACACACACACACACACACACACAGACACACACACAGACACACACACAGACACACACACACACACACAGACACACAGAGAAGCGAGGATCATTTTTCAGCACTATTGAGAAAGCATGTATTCCAAGCTTTCACACGTTCCCATGTGTCCATGTCTGTAATGTGGAGCTTCATGGCATCTCAATACGTCTCTGGCCCCATGAACACACACCAGGTTCCACTTCCAGCCTGCGGGGCGAAACTCTGCGCAGAATTATGCTGATTGGCCTCAATTGCTCGCTTCAAATCCGACGTGGCCCGTACCACCTGCGAATAAATTACCCAACAGCCACCATTGTGTTCCAGCGTCAGCGCGTGAGAAAGATATACAACATCGTTACATGTGTATTTAGCGTGGAGCTGCTGCACACGTGTTCAGTGCTCAGTGCAAGAAGTGTCCTGTTTTCCAAAACCTTTAGTATTTTTTAATGGGGGGGGGATAAGTAAATAACTAAAACTGCCAGTAAATTATTTAGAATTATTATTATGTATTTATATATTTATGTATTAATATTTTTATAATAATAATAATAATAACAATAATAATAATTATTGTTATTATTATCGTTGTTGTTGTTGTTGTTGTTGTTGGTGTTATTATTAATATAATAACA
>MU565024.1:4409582-4438879 GCA_024362625.1 Silurus asotus | reverse complement strand
TATATATATATATATATATATATATAATGTGTAGGTATGTCTGGTACACAGAACCTTAAAATACTTGTTTGGACATCACAAATGTTTGGCTCTTGCATTTGCTTTGGGATTCAGCTCAGTACTGGGTTATTTTGGCTTTATATTTAAGGTCATTCTTTTGTTCTGGTCACCCAGATTTCATTTCTGATTTTCATTTCATATCCCAGGACGCTTTATTTCCATTTGCTACAATAGCATGTAATGTCCCATTGCTAATACAAATCATCAGCAGCATATGATAATGCTCCCACCACCATGCTTCACTGTTGGTGTGGTGTTCCTGGGAGCATATTCCTCCGAAAGAGTTCTGATTTGACTAAGTGCTCATTTGAATTTGATATGTTTAGCAAGACGCAATTTTTTTTACAAAGTCAAAAGATATTGTGTGATTTGGGTGTTTGCAATTAAAGTGTAACAACAGAAAAAAACAGACTCATAACGAGATTCAGTGTGTGTGTATTAACCAATAAAATATTTTTTAAAAGTACACTACATAACGCACACTTTTTCTTTTTTCTTTCTTTCTTTTGCTTGTAGTTCTATCAGAAAATGTTGGGGCATTCTAGTCCTGCTCTTTTCACTTAGACTAGTCTACATTGCATTTTTTTTAAGCTGTCAAAGCACATCAGTTATTCCGAAAAACAGACCTGTTTTATATTCTTATAAATGTATTCCTACTTCATTTTATTGAATTAAGCCTGTTTGTGTATATTTATTTTTCTTTATTGAGTCTGATTTTCAGCATTTTTAAACCTCTTTTATGCAGTTCGCAGATAATAAATCTTTTTTTTTTCATCCTATATAACAGCAAACTAATACCTTTGGATCATAAGATTCAATTGAAAAGACACTAAATCACTTCTAAATGGCCCGATGTCTGTAGAAAACCGAATCGGGCGCAGCAGTGCGGGCAGGGATGCCCGTTCTGGCCCAGAATTCAGTGCGGTGGCCAGAAAGCACATGTTGGTATGTGTTAGAAATGGCCCGATGTCTCCGTGCAGGGCCTGAAGCACACAGTCGTGCTCCCTTTGACTTTATTGGTGCCTTTACTGTGGGTCCAGTCGGCAAAACCACATTACAAGTGGCACCCTTTAGAAAATATGTAGGCCCTGTAATCTCTGGAAAATATCGCTTTAGCACCATGAGTGATGGCCTGGCGCAGCTTTTTTTTCTTTTCAGCTTCAAGATGGGGCCTGATAATCAAGCGAAAAATAATTTATTGGATTTCATTTTCAAAAACATCTGGTCCTCATTTGAAGACTCATGTGGCCCCATCGGACATTCCGCGTGTTTTTAATGCGGCTCTCGCCACACGTGAGTCCGTCTGTGAAGGGAAATGAAGTTCACAATTCTGTCACGTTGTCCGAGAGAGCAAATTGCGTATAAGCCCTGGGTTAGTGATGCCTGCGATGTCAAATAATTTAGGATGAAATATAAAATGATCCCTTTTTAATCAATACATCAGTATACTACCAGTATGTGCTATACCGATCTTTATATACTGTAATATAACAAATATGTTGCTGTCTTAATATTAGCGACAATTTCGTTCAGTATATTATAAAATAGTGTTAGTTACTTAATTCAGATAACAAAAACATTTGACTTATTGTGTGTTTGTGTGTATGTGTATATATTTTTCCCTTTCTTTTCTTCTAAGAATTTAAAATAATTCAGCAATAAAATGCAGATATACAAATAGCAATGGAAATCAATACAAATGCAATAAGAAAGCCAGAACTTTACCCCATATATTACTTCATTGGGTTGCCAGGTCATTACTTGCTAGAAAAAGCAATTTTAATGACAATTAATAAGTTATACTGTACATTATTAACAATACATTGTATGGTATCAATTGCATCCGATTACATGACCAAGAAATAAAAAAAATATGGAAACTTATTTTAAAAACTTTAACCCACTATGATTACTGTACAACTTTTTAAATTCATATCAAACACACACAAAAAAAACTTTTTACTTTTTTAAATTGAGAGTTGCCTAAAAAACTTAACGATAAATGAATGTTATGTTATATTATCCTACTTGCTTTTTTCTTTCATTTCTCTTTAGAATATTTTATTAATATTCTAAAAGAAAAAATAATTAAAAAGTTTTATTCCCTTCATTTTTAATGTACTTGTCAGTGTTTCAAAAATGAACCACATTTTACTACAGTTCATCAGTTTTGTGGGTTTTTTTCCTAAATGAGAATTGCTTTTAAATATTCTTTCGTTTCATTACAAATGTACGGCAAATAATTGAACAATTAATCGAAATCATCAGTGAGACGATTCCATATGTTAAAACTGTCCTGAAGCGATGAGCGCCGGAAATAAGTTTAATACGGAACGGGACGTGTAGCAAGTAATGAAATTCCTGGATGATTCGAGTAAAATAATATTCATTCGAATGAAAAGAAAGAGTTGATTCTTGAAGCTTTTGAAAGGCTGAAGGAATCCTTTCATTGCGTGCTTTAGTTCATTAGAATTAGAAATGCACGACAAACATGTTGTTTCCTTGCGGATGCGGTTCTACACCAGTGGTTAGAGAACTAATTAAGTTCACAAAAAGACCTGGTCAAGAGTTACAAACTCTACAAAGCGATGCATTCAAAATCCCCGCATCAGCACAAAACGTTTGCCGGCACTTTCGCTGCACTCGTTACCGAGGATAATGAAGTGGGAAATGAATCATATACCCTGACACGACAACGATTGGAAAAAACATAAGCCGTCTCGAGACTTCCACTTCAGAGCGGCTATGTGGTACAAACAAAAAAAACTAAACAAAACAAAAAACCCCACAGAGCTTCGTCGCATCACGTCATGGTGTAACTCCTTTGCAGTGCCACCTATCTGAAGGCTAAATGCTCCCGACCTCTAATTCCTTTTTCTTCGTCTTCTATTCTCCAATGAGGACCTTTTGACCCATTCAAAGAGCCACTGCCCTTTGATACTGAGTACATGCTGGAAAAGTGGGCACCCCACCTCCACCGCTATCCCTTCTTCTTTTCCTTATAAATAGCTTCAGATGTAAAGCGCAGGGATCGGCTCTTGAGGGCGAGTGCGGGAGAATGAGATCAAGCCTGCTGAAAAACATGCCCACTTCAGGAACTAGCTGCTCGGACAATGCGAGTGGGGTGGAACAGCGTTCGGTTGAAGTGGCGCTCCATTCAGAGGCGCAACAAGTGACAAAAGAGGTTGAATGTGAGCGTAACCTGCTGTTTGGATAAATAAAGCTACTCTATCATCTCTTATAATTGCCCGGGGCCCTTTTCTCCTCTCCTCTGTCTCAGCACCCCTATTGTCCAGTGGCCAGGCCTGTCCGGCCCCCTGAGATTCTCCTAATTGCTGACAGATTTGATTTCTCAGTGACGGCGGGAGCTCTGGTCATGGCCTTTACATCCAATAATTGCTTTCTCTTGTCCCCCTCCCTCCCCTTGCTCTCTCTCCTCCCCTTCCCTTCCCTTCCCTTTCTCTTCCCGTCTCTCCATCACTCTTGTCAACCCGCCCCACCCCCTGCATCTCTTCTCCCCAAACGGAATTCCCCTCACTCTCTCTCTCTTTCTCTCTCTCTCTCTCTCTCTTTCTCGGCCCCGTTTTAATGGTTTCCTTCTATGCTAATAAATCCTCGCCATTTAAATCACATTTAGAGATGTTTTGAATAACTGAGTCCAATTACCCTCGTGGCCTGGCACCGCGCAGGAGCCGAGAGATAAAGAGAAACGGAGAAATCCTCGGTCCCCGGATGAAGGCACGGCTGTGAAAAGGTGGTCAGAATGGAGTCTTGAGAAAACAAACCTTATGAAGCCATTACAGTTATTAGATTGAGTCATTTGTACGGTCATACATAATGACATACCACTCTGATGTTGTACAATTTCCCAAAACGTCCCAGACAACATTCTAGAGAGAAGCTAAATTCTGTTCAATTCTGTGATTTTTTTTCTTCTCTTATGTAGTAAGTGAGGATATAAAACACAGCTTCCATGTTTTCCAAGATTTCAGAAAAAGTTATCCTGAACACTCTCCTAATATCCTGAACACCAACTGACTGAAAGCACTGACACTGGAAACTCCAAAAAGTCTCTTTACTATTATTATTATTATCAGTAGTAGTGGTCATAGAAATAGTAGTATTAGTATTAGTAATATACACAAATTATGTGAGTGGTTTATTATTTAAACACAGATACTTTGTCTAAGCTTTACAGAAAATCTACACGTCCTAACCAATCAGATTCAAGAACTGAATCATATATTTTATATAATCATATTTGCCCAGGTATGAGATAAGGGGAAAAGTTCAAACTGAAATTTCTGTGTTGATTTTTTATAAGTTGTATAATGAATTTTCGGTTGTTTTTATGGAAACTCAGATTTTGTTCATGTTATTGTACGAATCTAATTTAACATCTTGTGATTAAAACGTAAGAGCTGTCTATTGTTTATAATGGAAAATGTCAATTTTATTAAACAGATGTTCAGCAGGAAGTTGCAGAAAAGTAGGTTCTTAATTCAGTTTCATTTTATTTATTTATTTTTTCCAATATTTTTGACTGACGAGGTCATTTTAAAAGTTCCGACTTCTTAATCTAACTGTAGATTGAAATGAAATGATGGCTTGATATTATACAAATATCTTAAATTCTCATCACTGCTACTCGAGGAAAAAATATTTGTAAATAATAAAATAAAAGACGACAGAATGTTGGATTTCTTACATATGAAAAAAAAAACACAATAAACACTGACACTGCTTTATTTACCAAGACCGCGGTGTGTGTTTTAGTAGCTTATAAAGTAAAATAAAATTTGATTGGCTTCTCGTATTTCTCTTTTAAAACATTCCTTAAACGCAGTCTCAGTCTCAAGGGGGGAAAAAAGCAATGCAAGTGACGAATTAAAAGCGTACATGGCTTATTCCTCACTACAAAGAGTTACACACTAATAAAATGTACTTCAACTACTGTATCTTCCTCCAGCTTCCTCCTTACACGCACACACACACACACACACACACACACACACACACACACACACTTGCGCTCACACTTCCCTTTGGGAAAGCTAGAGGGCTCACTTGAAGAAAAAAAAAGAGTCACAATCACTCCAGCAAACATTAAAAGCCTAATTATCCTGGGAACAAAAGTGCCAGTTTATTTTCACTTAACACAATTAGTCATAAACTGCATTCTGAGTTTGCAAATCCAAGCTAGCGCACCATTCTCTGCCAATTATTCATACTTTCATAGTTTCAC
The DNA here is from genome assembly GCA_024362625.1 of Silurus asotus. Lineage (NCBI taxonomy): Eukaryota > Metazoa > Chordata > Actinopteri > Siluriformes > Siluridae > Silurus > Silurus asotus. The sequence continues at coordinate 4,433,574 of MU565024.1, read as the reverse complement.
ATGCCTGCAGTATTCGCGGTTTCAAAGCGATTTGTCGGTTATTTATTTATTTTCTGTCCCCAGCGTCAACTGTAGGAATGTAAATCACACCACCTACACGTTGCACGATATTAGCCGTTTAGCATCGACCCCATTCGCTTTAACGTATGTAACTTTTTTTGTTTTTTTGTTTGTTTTTTTATAAGCAGCTCTTTGCTACGTTCACCATAAGACTAGCGCTAATCCCTTTTACTAAGTGGGTGGAATTATTAAATGATTAGTAAAATATTCAAATATTGAATGTTTTCTTGTTTTTTAGTTCACAAAGCCTCCACGTGAAGCGTTCACGCACACAGGCGTACACTCGCGATCGCTCTGACTTTTGAGGAACCGAACGTTTGAAAGTAATTCAAATGGATTCTGTCAACATGTGACCTTAACAACTGTTGACTTGTTGCTTTAGAAACCTCAAATTCGTATTCACACATCCTCCTGAATCTGCAAACGGGTCTGCAAATATCTCCAACTGTCCAACAGGGGGACAACAATGTTTCTGTGTGTGTGTGTGTGTGTGTGTGTGTGTGTGTGTGTGTGTGTGTGTGTGTGTGTGTGTGTGCATATTGTTCATCTAATATAAAATAAACACTACTAAAAAATATATTCCAAGCCAGCATTAAATATGAACAAATCTGTTACAATTGGATGCATTTTATCTCTTTTTTTTCCCCTCCAACGCAAAAGGTCACTTTGTCAATCAAAAATGTCCAAGGAGCTTAATGTCATCTATGTAACCTTTTGTCAAGAAAAAAAAAATGAGGAAGAAAAAATAAAACGCCTCGACGATATCACATTTTCCAACCGGAGATGAAAGATGCCCTTTTGTGTAGCCGTGAGACCAACATACATAACACATGATTTTAATTAGGCCGCGTTCGAAGTTTTCCTGACATCGTGCGATGTCACTTCCCATCTGTCGAAGTTACAAACTGCCTTCACGACGAGAACGCAAGAGGCAAAGAGCATAATCCAGAGTGCAGATCCATCAGGAGTAACATCTGGTAAGCGCATTTGGGCTCCTTTACTCGGTTAGGACCGAGGGCCTTTTTTTTTTTCCTCCTTCTCTCTCTAACACGTCTCGTAGAAGACTGATGGTGACAGTAAAGCAAAGCTTCGTCTCGCTGACCCCTTGGTGCTCAGACCCCTGGGACACCTGCACCGAGTGGACTTTTACTGCTCTGGTGCTAAAAGTAGTAAAGTCCTGCGGGACTAAATGGCGGCAGAACAACGCCTCGTTCTGTTTTCAGCAACAACAATGTTTGTTTAACGAAATAAGCCATGATGACGCTCGAGACGTGGAACGGATTTGCACCTTGATGCAAGAAATGATCATTCTAAAAAGCCAAGCTGTATTAGGATTGACTGGGCAAACCTCCGGATTGTTAGCAGATTATAGAATTCAATCATATTATTAATCTGAAACTAAATGATATAAAATATAACCAAAATACGACAAACAACCGTGATGTATTTATTTCCTTCAAATATTTATAAATTCTTCTTCTTTAGTTTCTGGACAGCATTTTATTACGGATCTTTATTTTAAATCCACCGAGTAAAAAACAAACAAACTGTACACTTCAGCAATCGCACACTATTAGGAGCTGGTACATTATCATTATAGTGCATGTTCTGTATTTTCCATCCAATTCATCTAATTACCCCATTTGCCTTAATGATTAAGTGGTATATACTTTTACCTTTATGGCATATGGCATTTATATTCACACGTCCCCCTGAATATCTTACAGTATATATTGCCTTATATAATACAGTATACTTTGTTCCAGCAAAAGAAAAATGTACAGACATAATAGAAGCACTCCTGAGATATCCCATAACACTGTGATGTGTGTGTGTGCGTGTGTGATGTGAATAGAAGGTCAAATCGACTCTTATCAGCCCAACACACCACTGTGAAGAAGCACGTCGAGCCCCAGGCTCGTGAACTTTGGCACCCGGTGCTCATAAAGGTCATCAGTTTAGCTAAACGCTGCCAATACGATGTGTATCGCTTCTGTCGTTCGTATTCAGGAAACTGACATATTTTACGCTTTACATTTTCAATGATACAATTTGGATGGACAGACATCATCCTCCGATACACAACACGGCGCCACATTTCCACTATTGTATCCTCCGTTCAGGGTCACGTTTCTGATTCTCGCACGTTTCTGATTGACGGGAACAGGATAAGGAGTGATATTAATAGCTATTAAGCTGAATATCAGTGATGCGATACGGTGAGTTATATGTAGATTTATGATTCAACGTATTTTGCAGATTAAATGTGTATTGGTATAAAATGACTGTAGATTTGATAAAAGGACATGATACAATTAAAGGTCAATTTGAAAAAAAAATTCAAGAATAATAATATCAATATAATTTTTTTTATTTTAATAAAAGCATACATAGCAATCTGTGATCATTTACATAGCAGCAAAAAACTGCATTTTTTTCCATTTTTTGTGAGTTTTTGTGTGTCTATCGTACTTCTATCGCACCTTTTTTTGTTTGGTGTCTAACCATGTTGCCATCGTGCGCCATGTTTATTTTAACCCGGACTGTGTAAGTAAAAAAAAAAAAAAAAAAAGTAAAAAAAAAAAAAAAGAAAAACAGGTGCATCAATCATTTAAGTAAAATTGTACATGGATCTAAATCGGAGCATGCGTGTTAGACAAAACTCTATAAATTATTATATAAACTATATTTTTAGTCAAAATAACCAATGGAGACTCTCCCCAAAGCTGAAGACTTTTCCGTAACAGCACATTGTGAAGTGTTTATTCTTTTGTTTATATACCACTCCAAATGCAATATTTCTATTTATTACTGTACTATTAAGGAATATATATTGTTCCAGTTAACTGGAAGTTCAGAACTTATTAATTTATTGCTTTATGAAGCTAAAAAAAAAAAACAAGCTTTTCAGGATTTCTGGAATAAAATAATAAAAAATTTAACTGTACAATGAACAATTTTCAAATTTTCCCATCTTGGCCAGTATAAAACTGTTGCTTCTCAAAGAAAATCCTGCATGTCTTGAGAAGTTTTGTTAGCACAAACAGTGCATCTTTGCTCTGATTTATTTAGAAATATTTTCAAGTAGGTTAAGATAAAAAAAAAAAAAAAAAAAAAAACCCACATCAGAAACACATCCTCTGTCAGCTCTTCCTCACAGCTTTCCATGTGGGTGTCTATTCTCTGTTTATGTGATTACCTCAAGGAACGTCTGTTTATATTTATGCGACGTGTTTATTTAATTTATTCGCTCAATAGGAGCTGTTTATATCTTAAACGGATATGGCGTTATCGGTGAAAGGAGACATGAAAGCAGCGCGGCGTTTAGTGGCGTGTTCAGCTTTGCCGTGGCTGCTAATAGGCTTTCTCAGGCCTGCGTTTGCACTTTGAAGCCGAGCTGACTTAATGATCCCACAGTGCGCGCTGCCATGAGTCTGCTTCTCGCACATTTTTAAACACTTCATCACTTTGGATGTATAGCCGCTTTTCCTCCAACACTTTTCCCTGGCATGTAATACAGCTTAAGACTGTCGCCGGTATGCAAATACAACAGCCGAAATCACTCGCGAATGGAATTGTGGGGCCACTTTTTTCCTCACTTCAGCCTCTGTGCTGTGGAGTAACCATTTATTTCTAAGACCGTGATGAAGAACGGCAAAATAAAATTACTACATGACTACATGAATATATGTACTATATGTAAATACACTGTGTGCGTTTGTTTTTCAAAAGACGTATATGGTGTGTGTGTGTGTGTGTGTGTAAGTGTGTGTGTGTGTGTGTGTTTATATACTGAAAAGGGATGTAAGACTGTAATCACGCCAAGTGACACAAATATAGTTTGCGTTTCATGCTGTATCGTACTCTAATTAGCATCAAACTTTTTATTATTCAGTTTATTATTAGTGTAACCAAACTCAACGTAGAGCATGAAGACATAATATTTTTGTAAATGTTAGAAAGTAATTATGGTGTTTTAAATTACGTAAGTCATCAGGATACCAAGTAGAACTTTTTTATATGTTTCCACATGGACGGTTTTAATTGCCGGATTCGTGCATCATGGCGGATTTGGGTGCTCGATTTGAGACTTGGCGCATCAGTAAAACAAGTGTTTAATAATAAAAAATTATTAGTAGTAGGATTTTTTTTACCAGAGTAAAGAAAGGACGTGTGAATAAATGTGCGTTATTTATATTTTTTATTGAAATGGTCAGACATAAATGCTTTAATCGCACGTTAATACAAACATTAATTGTGACAGTCCTAATATATATATATATTTCTGGGAAAAGGTGCTGTTTAAAGTGAATACACAATAGACCTGACATGGGAGCTACAAACCCCATGCTAAATATCATGTCCTTTTTTTTGAGAGACTGTTTATCAACAAAGTGTCTCATGTAATTGCATATTCACTTGACGTTTTATTTATGGATTTGTCAAAAGTACATACAGAAGCTGTAAAGATTCTGAAATGGTTGATATTGCTGGAATGCTGAGATGCTAGAGGGCACCAGTCCATAAAGAGCAATAAATTTAAGACGGACTGCACACCCAAGACACAAATTATACATTGTAAAGTTTCAGTGGAATGTTGTAGCCTGTAAAATAATGCTGTAAAATCAGACTTGTCTGTTTTAGTGGAAGTGGGGACGGGACAGGACAGGACGTGTGAGGTTTAGGAGTGAAACCCTCCCTGCTCCCTCTGAATGTCATCAGTTGCTGGAATCTTGTGAATCACCAAAACACTGTGATTTAACTCTTAAACTAACACAGTTGTGTCGATTCTGCCAAATACTGCGCTTAAGGGAGATCTTTGTCACGCAGCTTCCGGCTGCCGTCGAGAGTGATATGGTGGCACGTCTGAGTTCCTGTCACGTAAGCCGTTTAAGACGAGTGTGATAAAGGGATAGACTTGCATTTGTGTATTCATCACTGGAGCCCAAATAAATCATATCAGCAAATGAGACAGTTTCAAAAGACAGATCGCGTCAAAGGAATGTACTGATGAGTTATTTTCGAAATAAGAGAAGACAACTGAGGAGAGTTGTCTCTTGGTTTGATTTCGCCGTCGCAAATGCCACTCCATGAGGGCGTACTGGTCTTTGTCAGGGTTAAGTTTAGAGATAAATACTCTCGTAGAGTTTACAATGTCTGTAGCAGAACCTCTGCACAAACATAACTTCAGAATTATGTTTAATATATCTATAGGCATGATCTTTAGTTTCACTATACGGTTTCACTAATGATAATATATTCCACCCCCACACACACTCATTTACACACACACTTTGAACTTTTTCACATTTTGTAATATTACCACTGAAATGGACATACAGTATGTAAAAAAAACAACATATTTTGCCTATAACTTTCACGTCTTGATTGTAGACGTATGTGGATAGTTAGACAGAAGAGTTTAGATATTGCTGTTATGGTGTGTGTGTTTGTGTGTGTGTGTATGTGTGTGTGTGTGTGTGTGTGTGTGTGTGTGTGTGTGTCAGCATGATACACGCTTCACTACTCTGCCACCTATGCCACATTAGTATGTAATCACTAACTATACATGTATAATCGTTTTTTTTTTTCATGTGTCCCTGATCAAAAGAGCTTTAAAGGCATCTCATCCCTGCTTTCACTCATTCATTCATTCATTCTCGGATCTTTTCTTTTTTTTTCTTCTCCTCTGGGCACATTATCATACATCTGAACACTGCATACCTCCAATGAACAGTTACAGACGGAGAGAGGAAGAGGTGGAATTAGTGTGTGTGTGTTTGTGTGTGTGTGTGTGTGTGTGTGTGTGTGTGTGTGTGTGTGTGTGTGTGTGAGAGAGAGAGAGAGAGAGAGAAAGAGAGAGAGAAAGAGAGAGAGAGACCTCAGGGCACACACATGTGGGTCTTTCCCGTCTCACATGCTGAGATAGGCAGAGATTTCCTTTAAACTGCATACAGAGACACCTGTCCTGTCTCACGCCCCACTCCCACCCCTGCCTTCTTCCCCTCCTCCAAAGGAAGACTTCAGCTCAATGCTGTCAATCTTTCAGCATCTCAACATGTGGCACAAGCAAAACTGCTCAATGAGGCATTTAGGTAAAAAGCACACGGGTCTGAACTCGTACACAGCAAATAAAAATGAGATGTGGGCTCCAGATCATCTTTCCACTGGTTCTAGACAACACCATCTAGCTCTCCATTTAAAAAAAATAAAAAGATAAGCAGGCTGTATATATTTGTATATATGTATATAATGGTGAATTTTTCAATTTCTTACTGCATACTGTATGACTACTAAATACAATACTACAGATTTTAATGAACCGAAATTACTGAACTAAGATTATAGATTTTAAATGATCCAAAATGTCAATTAAAAAGGAATGAGCTATATTTTTTTATGCAAACTGACTTGGTAATTGTATAATTGTATAACTGTGATTGTATAATTACAATTAATGTATACTGATTTAGTTCTATTTCCCATTCCATAGCATTCCATAGTATTATATTGTCGTCCAGTCTTACACATTTCCCAAATATATAAAAGTAAGCAAACACCTGTTTATAAGATTCAGTCAAATTATTCAGAAGTTGTAATTTGGTTTTAATTGGTTCAAGCTCCTGTCAGGTAAACACCAGAATTTAAGTTTGTATCCTATTAGTACCCAACTTGTAGCATTGGGTAATGTTGAAGGCGCTAGGTTACTTTTTAGAAAATCAAAAGTTCTAACACCCTCAAGCTGCCACTGTTGGGCCCTTGAGCATGGCCCTTAGCACTATTTGCTGCAGGGGCACAGGGCCATATTATGCCTGACCCTGTTGTTCTGACCCCAGCTTCTGAACAAGCCGGGATGTGTGAAGAGAAGAATTTCACTGTGACAAATAAGGCCATCTTCGTCTTCATGAGTTGTAACAAGACTTGACAGTCGCTATTTCCGAGATCGCGTGGTGTCATGGTCTTACGCCCTGCAGCCAAGATCTAATATCAACTCATTTATCATCCATTACACAATTTACCACTTAACCCTAAAATAGTCAATCAGCCAGGCCATGTTTGGTGTCTGGCTTTTGCTTGGTTAGTTTCGCTCTGGACCTATGAGGCTAACGCAATGGGCTCAACCCCAAGCTCATCAAAAAGTAAATAAATGAGATGTCTCACATGTAAATGTTCATCTGCATGCATCGGTAAAGATACACCGTCATTCTGTCATCGTGTAAATGATCTATCCTGGTCACTGGTGCTTTTATTGAATCACATTCTCAGAAAACAAGCAAACTGTTGTAGGGAGGCATCGGAGTCGGAACTGAACTCCAGCTAGCGAGCATGGAAGCGGATGCGCCGCCTCGCTGCTGCTTTGTATGCTAGTGAGGCTACGCTGGCGTGCGGAATACGACAAACAAATTAAACAAATGAGGGTGATTAAAACAGCTGGATCCACAAAATTGCATGACCAATCCGGGCAATTATAGAGCCGACACATGCAATCACGGCAAATGAGATACACCCACTTTGGCAGCGCTCAGATGTTGCATTAATTTGAGCCGTCTGCAGGCAATTTATAGCACATTAAATTAGCAGCCGAGTCCCCGGCGTCCTCCACGCTGTGGAGTGGCTGTCATCAGGTTGATTCTTTCTTCTCGTAACGGGCTCAATTTATTTATTTTTTTGCATGCGATTTTCATTCCAAGTATTTTAGAGTAATCTGGTAAAACACACAGATTGCGCGTTAGATATCATACAAGGCTATTTATCACTGTGTCCTCTTTAGTTTCGGTTATGACAAAAGGCTTTTCTGTAAATATTGGCCTCAAACTGCTTCCAACTCATGTGGGTTAAAGCCCAGTGTGACTTAGTGTACTCTATAAACATGAGCTAAACCTCGTCATGTCACCTGAATGCTGTAATGGAATGGAAGTTAAACAGCTCGAGTATTTAATTAGCACCAGCAGCGTTCCTGAGATTGGCCCCAGGACTACGACAGTCCATCTATGGCCATGATAAGGTCCTTGCAAAATGGTCAAATGATTGACAGGTTTGCATAAAAGCTGTAGAGTGCTGGACTGTACCCTGTATTTACAGCTATGTACAGTATAGTAGTAGCATCAACATGGAAAGTTTAGAACGTGTTCATGATGACAAAACAAACAATAATGACAGAAATGACGTAAAGGTGGCAGGTCCATCAACCGCATTCAAATGCATGGCGTTTAGGAAACAGTAGTGAAGGAAAAAAACGCTAGAGTTGGCAAAACAAACAACGTTTATCAATGTGACTCGTGTTTGTGTGGGTAGGGGAAAAATATTAACCGTTTAACATATAATATTACACTCGTAGATAATATGACTGGACCGAATATGCTTTTTTACTAATAAATATGTCACATTACTAAAGAAAAATGAGCGATTCAGAATGGATATAATATTGCAAGTGATATTTCCCTTGTGCTTTTGCAGTGAGACGTCCTGGTGTATTTTAATAGTGCATCAAAAGTTTAGGTAGGAGTGAAGAGATTTTATATTTAAACACAAATTTATATCATTAAATTCACTCAAATGCGCTCAAATGATTAGTTTGTAGCTTTGCGTAAGTATTTACCCCCTTTGAGCCAAATATTTGAGGTGGAGAAATACTTATACAAGAGTCTATAAACTGAAAAAAAGACGAGAACCAAATTAAATCAGAACCAAACATAAGAATTGGGATAAATTGGATTTATTGTTCGGACTCGCACCTGTATTCACACACCTGCCTTCAGCAGGATCCTCAAGCAGGTGAAGGGATTTTGTGCTTAGATCCTTAAGCGATGTTGCGTTCGAATATTTTTATTAGCTGAAGAGACCGGCTTGGTGTTGTTCGGTGAGACATCCATTGCTAAGTAGTGATCAGAACATGTGGGTTAGGTAATATTCAGATAAAACATCAAACTTGCGTTCCAGACGACTCACCTTTCAGGAGCCACTCGCACATCTGCAGCTCCATATATCAGCAAGGCCTGTGCATTCCACCGAGCCTGAACTCTGTGTGATTTGTGTGCTTCCCTCCTTCTTCTTCTTTCGGGGTTTTTCCCCCCCCCTTTTTTAATTACATTTTCATCTGAGATCTGAACGGCTAAAAAGCGCCGCCTCTTAAATCAGTCTCGCAGCCACCGGGACGTTACGCCTGTATCCCATCTCTCTCTCTATGCGCGCTTGGACGGTGGATATAACGTTCTGTGCTAACAGATGGGCCAGTCCCGCAGCCAGAGATGCATAAAAGTGTTTAATAAATGTAATACAACCTATGTAGTTTGAAAGGAACTGATGTAAAGCAGAACCAGGTGTGTGAGCGAGGATGTTGCAGGCGCACAGGTTCCTGTTGTATATCGGACACTTTACGAGGACCTGACATCATTTCTTTCAGAACGTGGATCGCAGCCATACGTTAGATACGATTCTGTCTTTTTTTTTTTTTTCACGTATCGAAGCAGAACCAGGTGTGTGAGCGAGGATGTTGCAGGCGCACAGGTTCCTGTTGTATATCGGACACTTTACGAGGACCTGACATCATTTCTTTCAGAACGTGGATCGCAGCCATACGTTAGATACGATTCTGTCTTTTTTTTTTTTCCACGTATCGGCGAGGAGCAATAAAAAGGAAGCAGGTGATGTTGGAATGTGAGGGTCTTTGTATGTTTTTTTATCCCACTCCAGAGGCAGAGAAACACATTACGGTCTTCAAAAGGTGGTACATGGAAATGTTTGACAAATTGTCAAATTAGGGATAAGGGTCATGACCCGGTGTGGAGTTTGTTCACGGCAATGAAGCTGTTTTACTTTATTAAACCTGGAAATAGTTGTGATGTAAGAGAGCAGTAGGATGTTTCGGGGGTCAATTTTTCTGTCAGAACAATTTGACACTATGTACCATACCCTTGTTTGGCCCCACACTTGTTGTTTGGAGGCAGAAAAGTACTAGAAGACTGATAGCCATGCAAATGATCGTATATGATGCATTTAACTCAACTCAGAATTCATTCATGCTTGGAAAAAATTTAAAGGAAATCCCCAACAACCTGGACATCCATCAAAACATGGTCTACCCAACTCCCAAAATACCCTAATCACTGGCACCCATGTTTTGAGGTGGTGAATCGTTCGCTCATCACCGGCTAGCTTGTTGCTAACAAAAAGACCAACTTGGAAGCGTTCACATTTTTCACTGAACAAATGTTGCGAACTTATTTTAAAAGCCAGGTTGTCGCTGTTGTTGTTTTGTCTCATTCGCCCTGCAATGTTTGACCTGATGAATGTTTTTTTTTCTCGAATATTGTACTTTTAAAGCTCCACAATGTCCTTTTATTTTAAAGTCAGCACTTCCTGTAAGATTACATGCACACGCAATGGCAGCTGAGAGAAATTGCACGCTGTAAAAGCAGGCGTAATATACTTTAAGATGAATGACTAAATAAAAGTGTCAGAGGGTTTTGCAGAAATGATCATGGGGTGAGATTGACTTCTATTACTTCATGCAAGTTACTCTAGTCTTCGTGCAGCTCCAGTCCAAATATAGAGCAGCAAATTCCAGACACCAGCCAGAAACTAGTGGAAAATGGTGTGAATTTGATTTGTTCTATAACCAAAAAAAAAAGAACCCTGTGAAATACTCTGGAGTACTTGTTTCCCCACAGATGATTAGACTCGGTTGGATTAGATTTGATTGGACTCGGATAAAAGTGTCCCCCGATTGAGTTGACGTTACATAAATGTAGATATACCCGTCAACTACGTAAAAATCTCGCACCAGATACGTGCTCTTTTTTCCGCCTGCTTTCATTCATCATCCTCATCCATTTCCCATAGGAACCTCTTTTTTTTCGTACACAGACGTTCCTCCAGCTGTTCGGCAGTGCACGAGACAAGGCTTTGACTCAAAATGGCGCAGAGGACGGCTCCTCCTCGTTTTTAAACTGTCCGAAACACATTTTATACGACCTCATATTTCACAGAGCCAAAGCCATTTTCTTGCGCAGATACACTCCAGATAAGAGTTATAATCTACACGTGATGGATGGGCCGAGCTCGTGCCTCTGACTCCGGCATGTACACACGTCATGGCGGAACAAAAGAAAATGAAAGAGCATGTGTGTTTGGTTAACGTGGACGTGTCTGGTGTGTAAAAGTTTGTGTGTGTATGTGTGTGTGTGTCTATATGCTTATTCAAATGAAGCACTTATCTGCACTCAAGTGTGTCCCCACTTGAGCAGAACATGAGATTCTGTCAACAGCAGTCACTACATCTTCTGACCTGTGTGTGTGTGTGTGTGTGTGTGCGTGTGTGTGGGTGTGTGTGTGGGTGAGATTAATAAGGGCAAGTAGCAATCACAAGCTGTGCAGGTATTTAAAGTGAGGGTTAAAACACGAGGTGTGCGCTTCTAGGAAAATAATCCACGACTGCTTGGTGCGATGAATTAAATACTTTGGCATTGATTTTCTCCCTGTAACAGCACATCCTGAAGTGTTTTTATTTTTTTTTGCTCTTATACTACAGCAATTTCCCAACAATTACGATGACTGCATTTGCCAGAAGGTTAAACTTTGTTTACAGATGGATCTTGCAAAAATACACTGACAAAAAAGACAAACATTGAAGCGTCCACGTTTTTCTCTGAACCATCGTCACGACTGCATGGTGCGATGAAGTGAGTGAAGATTCTGGAATTATCCGAAAGTTCATTGTGTTCCCATAACGTTCTCAAGTGATTTTTCTGCTCTTTTACCCCAACCATTTCAACGATCACCTCTGCCAGGAGGTTAAACCTCGTCCACAGATGATCTTCCAACAATACACCGACTTGAGATAGAAAAAAAGAAAGACGCAGACATAATGAATTAAATATTAGTCTCTGTATTTGAAGTTTATTGAAAACTTGTTGCCAAAAATGAAAAGGCACAGGATGTTCCTTCTTTCTGAGATCCTCTACACCTCTACAGGAATATATGGTGCTGTTCCCCATACACTGGAGGGAGGGTGGGAATACTTTTGAAGGAAAGGAGGAGAAAATTACGACAGCTCTGCCAAAAAGAGTTCAAATCAGTTGGTAAGCTTTTTCTGAACCATTTATTAGTTTGTGTTTTCTTTCCTGTAGAATTTGAAAAAAAATAAAACACAATTTACCATAATTGATGCCCATCATTATGCCCTTAATTATAATACCAGTCTGTGATGCACCTGTCTGTTATAAGGCGTTTATTTATATTTAGATATCTATATATAGTTGGTTTCTATAGCTGTGGTGTCATAATGATGGAATTAAGAGGTGGATTAATTCAGGTAAGACACCATTGAAGGCCTAGGAGTGAATCCCTGCCACTGGCTTTTAAAGGAAATAGAACACAAATTTGTTATTGAGGTTTTAATTCATAATTACAAATAAATTATTTAGAATTATTTTTTTTGCTCGGTGCTAATAAATAAATGCATAAACGCATAGAAATTCTATACATTTATTATATAGATTTGGTCCTGGAAGAGAAGACCCATCAGTTTCCACGGCAACGGAGGAGGCGCTTGAACTCTGGTTCGTGACATCATGGACGGAAATGCGGAACCAGGAAGTTAAATAAGGCGTTTTTTTTGTATCCCTACCCGTATTCGGGTAAGTTCCGCCTTCTGCGCCAGGCCTTGCCGCGCTCTGATTGGACAATATTTGCTCAAAGTGTGTAGTCGAGGTTGGAGGGAGTTTACAACCAGCCAACCCCAGAGCAGAAGGCGGGGCTTGAATGAATATGGGTGGGGAATCATAACGCCTTGTGTTTCGGGCTGTCTGAAAATTTGGCTGCAAGTTAAATTGTTGTGGGACAAATAAAAACCATTCAGCGGTGTGGAAAAAAAAGACGAGTTTGGAGTGTTTAAAAGAAGGAACGGACGTGATGCCGATTGTCAAGTCTTTTCCCAGCCTGGAAAAATGATCTGAAGGTAAATGAATGCGTTTGGAGTGGTGTATTGATGTATGAACAGAGGTAGAGATTACATTTCTTATGTAATTCAGTCTTCATATCATTGTACATGTCCGATATATATTTTTTATTATTTAGTACATTACGATTTAATACTGTGAATATCATTTCTGGATTGTTTTCTTCGTTTTAGGGAGGTTCTTTGCATTCCTGGGAGCTCCATGGAGGTTGGGATGCTTGTGATGCCATGGCCTCCTAAGTGAGAAACTATGCCCATTATTATGGACCTGTTTATTACATTTCCTTTGGTGCACTGGTAAAAGTTTGCCTTTTTTATTTTTTTTTACAATATTATTATGATTCTAAATTATGGAACAGGCCTGATCCACCCCTGATCACACCATGAACCTGTGACCATTGAGGTATTTGACAGTATTTAGTTCTGAACACCATTAAATCCCCATCCATCACAATGTCACTGGGCGAGCAGTCGCAGAAATGGTTCCCCACACACGTCCAAGTCACGGTCCTTCAAGCCTCAGAACTCCAGGCGAAGGGCAAGAACGGCACAAACGATGCCTACACGATCATCCAGCTCGGGAAGGAGAAATACTCTACTTCGGTGGCAGAGAAGACGCTGAGTCCCATGTGGAGAGAGGAGGCTTCGTTTGAGCTGCCGGGGCTGCTGGTGGAGGGCAACCCTGAGGTTTATGAGCTGTGTCTCATAGTCATGCACAGGTCTCTGGTCGGGATGGACAAATTCTTGGGCCAGAAATGTATCAACCTGAACGAGGTGTTTGACAACAAGGAAAGAAAGAAGATCAAGTAAGTCCCACACCTTCCACACAACGTTAATTCATAAGTGCAACTAATACGAGATAAAATGTGTGGTGTAAAAGGAATATAACATTCAGGACTCCACCAGTCACACTGTCTGTCAAGAGAATGTTTTTAAGGAGTCTTAAGATTAAGATTCTTGGAATAGTAGAAAAGTCTTCTTGGCTTTGCACATTGTTCCTTTCTGTTGAATGAAAAACATAAATCTTATGAGTTTCATAAGAAGCGGAAAAAAAAGAGAAGCTGCTGAGGGAGCAACTTTTTATAGCCGACATAATGAAAGCAATAACAGGAACTAAGTAACAAGAAAATCTTCAGGGCCGTAACACACATCTGACATGTACATGTATCACTGGTCTGAACTTCTAAGGTGTAAATAATCTACGTTTTAATTTGCCATCCCTCATATCTGGTTGGTGCACTTGTATACTAGATGTTCAGTGTTCTTAATTTCCTAAACTGAGATGTATAAGCTTTAGACGAGCAACAACAGAGTATCTGGGGATTCCTGCATTGGAAAGCATTGACCTAGTTGACTAGAAAAGAAAAGAAAAGAAAGCCTGCTGATGTGTCAGAAAGAAGCTTTCTGTTGAGTCACTGGAACTCCCCGCCCACACTCCGACCTTTTCTGAAGGCACGCGTCCTGTTGACGGTGATGCTAGCCCTGATTATCTTCATGCACTTTTTACTGCCATTTCTAAATTTACCCCCGCTCGGTCTACCTTAGGAACAGGTATAAACACACAGTTTACCGTCTGCTGAATCGGTGCTTTCCCCACTGTAGTCATTGCAGGTAACATTGCGTAGGCTGCCTATTATGTGATTGTGACAATTCTGTTTCCTGTGTGAATAAGCATTCAAATGCAGCTCAGTGGCAATACTGAGAAAGGTGTGAAAAACGCCACGGTAGGAGATTTCAGTCTCTATCATGGGTCACAACAACAGCCTTAAAGTGTAGTCCATCCATCCATCCATTTATTTTCAATACTATTTATATTTGCACAGGGCTGCCTGAGGCCTATCGCCCTATCCCTGGCAACTCTACACCCATCACATGGCACAATGGCTCACACCGTAAACAGTTTTGGAAATGTCAGTCAGTCAGCCCTCAATGCGGAATGGATTGCGGGAGGAAACCAGAGTACCACAGGGAAACCCCCTAAGCATAGGAGAACATGCAGTGGCAGGATTATCATATGGACAGAGGACACATATTTTCCATTCGGGAGATGGAAACTATGTAAAGCATACTTTTAAAAAAGGTTATAAAGGTGTTGTTTGTAAAACTCAGGGATGATTGTTTGTGTACGGATGCACTTTTCAAATCATACCAAAAATTCAAATCTTTTGTAAAGACAGTATGGGCATTATATGGGCTTCCACAGGTCAAGAGGGCAGAGCTTTTTGTACATGGGCAGGATAGATTTGAATATCACATTCGAAATCTGAAAAAACAAAACAAAACAAGTAGTAGTTCATCTACATTTCATGTTTAAAAAGAACAAACGATTTCCTGGATATGTGAAAAATGGATTGAAATATATTTTGCGTAATATTGCTATTATATCATTAACAGCTATTTGGAAAATGAATGAAATGAGTGCTGGCGAATTTTTCGAAGATTTCATTATATTTCGCAAGCATGCGCTGTTCATCAGAAACAGGACTAAGACAGCGTGTTGCAACGCTATGCTACATCTTGCAATACGTTTCAAAAAGCTGGTCATCTAACATGCGATCACAGTGAGTCTCCAGCGTCCATGGAAAAACTTGTCATACGCCGGAAAGTCCTGGCCTTTGCGGTTCCTTAGCAACAAAAAAGGACGGCTGTTGACAGAATGACTGGTTATATCAGCTATAGCTTGTGTCTTCGTTCTAACTTGTTTTGTGACACTTAATGATATTGGATGTAGCAATAAATAGATAAGGAGTATGTATTACTAGTTGCATGCTTGTTATTGGACTGAGATTGTAACTGTGATCCAGCTGATCTCAGGATCCAAATTTGGTAGCCTGGAAAAAAAAATCCCAGTCTGAGTTCATGTGTCATGTGGTCAGTCAGGGTGGAAAATGTGAAGTGAAGGAAAGACAGCGTGAGACACACCTGCTCGTAAGCAGATGAACGAGTTCGGTGAGGATAATTATAAAAACAATACAGATTTTTTACTGGTTTGTCTGGTCTCAGTGAATAGCAGGTGGATTATTGTCAGAGGGCCCGAGTTTCAGAAACAGCCCCAGTCGAGTGCTCACACGTCTGATCTTCTTACTTCCTGTTTGCTCAGTAGCGGCTATTTCTGTTTGGTTTGATGCACAGGGTTACGTCTATTAATAATCCTCATCTGTAACTCTGGTCTCGTGGGCGGCAAAACTTTTGCACGTTCCCGGACAATGACCTATTTCCACAAGCATGTGAAGTGCGACGGGTTACAGAGCATCTGCACAGCCGCTATGGTTAAATGTCTGAAAAATGCTGTAGTAAGAAATTTAGGAATTTATATAGTGTTTTATAAGAACAATACAACACGCTGTTGGCTTCTTAATTCTGATTGGTCGGGACGTGTTTATTAAAATATCCAATAACAAGCCATGTTTTATTCCTAATTTTATTCCTCATGCTTTTGTCGCTGAGATAGTGACTTGGAAGTTCTGTTACAGCAGATAAAGGCCCATCGTCAAGTCACCAGCTACTTCTTTCTTTCTGTTTAAAGATAATAAGACAACTTAGTATTTTATCGAGAAGACACAAAGCACCGCCTCTGTGACACCGGAGACTCCTTCCAGGGATGATGTAATGTGGATATTGTGATTGATTTATGTTGCTTTTCTAAAATATTGTGCATTATTTAATAGATTTGTTTTTAAATATATATATTTTTTTCTCTGACTGAAATATTAATCTCGCTAAATAAAAAATGGCAAAAAGTTTTTCCTGTACATTCCAGCGTAATTCTGTAAAATATCTCGATCAGCATCATCCGAATAATAGACTAGGACATTGCGAAGTGAACTGGGATGTTTATTTGTTTAGTTACCCCCCCCCATTACTACATTACTACCATCTGTCTTGTTGCTAATTGTTTATAAATGAATAGTATATTATTAGTTTGTAGTCTCTTGAAAAAAACTTTTCCAAGGTTAACTTTATCGTTCATTCTGCAAATAAGCAAACGTGAACCAAATGCAATGTGTGATATTTTGGGCTTAAATTTAGTACCATGCTGCTTTTTTTTTTCCAGTTTCCAATTTTGTGGTACACCATAATTACTGTTCGATTCTCGAGAGGATAAGAACACTAAGCCATAATTTGTAACATAGAAAACCTGTTTATATAAATATATAAAATAATAATCTATTTGACCAAGAAGGAGAGTGATGGGGTGCTGCGCCAGATGACCTGGCCTCCACAGTCACCGGACCTGAACCCAATCGAGATGGTTTAGGGGTGAGCTGGACCGCAGAGTGAAGGCAAAAGGGCCAACAAGTGCCAAGCATCTCTCTGGGAACTCCTTCAAGACTGTTGGAAGACCATTTCAGGTGACTACCTCTTGAAGCTCATCAAGAGAATGCCAAGAGTGTGCAAAGCAGTAATCAAAGCAAAAGGTGGCGACTTTGAAGAACCTACAATATGAGATTTTTCAGTTGTTTCACACTTTTTTGTTATGTATATAATTCCATCTATAATTCCACATGTGTTCATTCATAGTTTTGATGCCTTCAGTGTGAATCTACAATTTTCATAGTCATGAAAATAAAGAAAACTCTTTGAATGAGAAGGTGTGTCCAAACTTTTGGTCTGTACTGTTTATGTATATATAATATAAAATATATTGCCACAGAAAATTCAATCATCTGACATTTTTTTTTTTTGTCTTATTTGTGCAAATCTCTTTTTTTTTTGTTATGTATTTTTTTATTGTTTTTATTGTATTCTAGTTCTATTATTCTGTTGGGATTGGGATGAGGGTGTGGCTAAAAATTTGGTCTCCATTTTTATAATGTTTTAAATGTTTTGTTTTGGGTTTTTTATGGCCAATAATTTTATCCTTGCTAGCCAGTGTTTAGTTAAAAATTTAATGAAATAGGTGACGTTATTATCAAACGCTTAGGTAGAATTTTTTGCCAGCAAGTAAATAATAAAAAACACATTTCGAATAAAACTATAGGTCAGTGTTAAATAATCTGAACACAGGGTTACGGTGACACACACTAAAGGAGTCCATTATGGCATCGGCTCTAATTATCACACACCTGCTCATGTCGAGTGTGAATTTTCCCAGCAGCCCCTGCGGCGTGGGAGGATTGCGGACCCGAGGTTTATCTCGTCCTTGACGCCCACAACAGGAGAAAAGGACGGCCTCGCCTCATTTTAAAGTAAAACAAAAACAGTACGGCGTTTGCTATCACTCACAATATCGATATTTAAATACCCGAGTTTAAAAACAATAAGAGATTCGAGATTCTGTGGAATTTGATTACGGTGTCATCTGAAGGCTGACTTGTGACCTGGGTCATGACGAACTCCAGGTCTGTAGATATCACTGGATATTACTGACCTTACGGTGCAACAGAGTGCGACGACACAATGCAGTTTAAGGAGAATGGGTTTCTAAAATAATCTGCATCGCTCATGCCAACCCCAGGTGTGTGTGTGTGTGTGTGTGTGTGTGTGTGTGTTCAGGGTTTTCTCTTAATGCAGTCAGGTTAATCAGGTTTTGCATTTAATGCATTAGCATTGCTTCTTTAAGCTCTTAGACAATGTTGCTACTACATACTACAGTCCATATGCTCTCAAATAGAGAATGTCTATTAATAATATATAATCTAGCATTTAGATTTGGGTTTGAAGGCTCAAGTTTAGGCTTGAAACGTTCTAACTGTTTAGAACTGTCTGAAGAACCATTAGACTAAGAATGCATACAAATGATGAAAGTCCTGCATGAATAGGTTCCTCAAAGGTTCTTGGGCCGGTTGCTCATTGTTCTGGTTTATAAGGGATTCGCGCTTAAATTTGAACCTGCATAAGTTCTCCAAAAGTGTCAAACAGATGACTGCAGAATATAATGAACGTATGGAAATGCAGCATCTGCAGTGACAATGCATTTAGAGACATTTAGCTTCCAAACAATTTAGTCCGTCTGAAGGCTCTGTGCAGAACCCAGGAACATGTGGTTTTACTTTAAGTTTTGAAGTAGAACACTTTACCAAATCTACTTATAGAAAAGAAAATCCATCTTACAAATAACTCTTCAGGTTGGTAGACGGGACCTTTCTTTTTTTTTTTTGAGTGTATGCTTTATCCGTTTTTTTGCGAAATCACTTTTTGATCAAATAGCTAAGACGTAATGCTTTTTTCTTTTTTTCCCGCCGCTTAAGCTGTCAGTTTGATGGCGCTTTGGCTTGAAACAGTGTATCTCACCATCACAGTGTTTTAAGTGATCCAGCATGCATCTGAATTTGGCGAAAGTCTGCCCGAGCTCCTTAAACAAGCTGTTACAGCAACGTAATTTATGTCGCTATCCAGAAATATTCTTCTTTTTTATAATCTCCCGATGCTGGCGTGAGGAGCGAGGGGAACAAAGGCCAGATTTGTGCAAATGTCACCTTCTTTTCGCCGAGTTATAGCATCAATCACATTACTTCCAGGGGAGAAAGCTGGAGAGGTTAAGCAAACAGGATCTGGGGGAATGGGGGGCGTCTTATTTCTCGTTCTTTATGTGCCCCGAACTAACGCAGTTACCAGGGAATTATGTTTATCCCCGCTATAATATGCGTTCTCAGGCATTTCAAATGGACTAGTCTGTGGATTTAGGTGAAGTGAAATTGGGTTTCTCAGCAGACAAACATATTGCCCTTTTGTATTTTTCTTTTTATAAATTATACATTGGCCTTCAGAGAGGCACTTTCCATTGTGGTACTTTTGATGAAAAAGGGGAAATGAAAGTGTGGTGGGCTGTTTCCATTTTATTTCATGAAGCCGGAGTGCTCTTTTGCTCGTATAAGATGAGTAATTCACTGCTCTGTCGCACACAGAGCCTTTTCTTGCTCTGATGATCGCTTGTTTCTAACTCTGAAGCTTTTTTGCTTCCAGAAACTACAGTGGTAACGGTGTAATGAAAAGCTTTCGCAGCAGATCTTTAGACCTGCACGGAGTTTGGAGATTGAAATGGTTTTCTCTAGTATCACTAGACACTTATTACGGGTTCATTTAGTCGTATATATATATATATACACCACAGCACTGTTGAATTTACGGATAATGTAAATGTGACCGACTGATGAAAAGCAAGACACGCCCTCTAAACGCTGTGGTATAAGAGGAATAAAACATTCCAGGACATGCGTCAGAATGGGAAGAGTAACTGCGTTATATTGGGCTCCATCGCACCCCATTGTTAGTTTTCCAATTGCAGTAATCCTGAATTTGTTCACTGTTATATCGTTATAATCATATAATCGAGTTTTGATATAAATAAAAATGGTAACATAAATGATACCTAGATTTCTTATATACATGTATAATAGGTTTTCCTCTTCTCCTCAGCTGGTTCACCCTGGATTCTCGTCCTGGCAAAAAGAAAAAAGAGCGGGGAAAGATCCAGGTGAGCATCCAGTTCATGAGGAACAACATGACAGCCAGCATGTTCGATCTGTCCATGCGAGACAAGCCGCGCTCGCCGTTCTCCAAACTCAAGGACAAGATGAAGGGTCGTAAGCATGACTCGGACGCCTCGTCTGCCATCTTGCCTCGTTCGGCGCAGTGCGACGCCGAATCCCAGCTTCCTCAGCGGGTCTCGGGCCAGAAACCTCCGCACACGACTGCTGCACTGGAGCCCAAACCCAAACGCTCGCTCCTCACCGGGACTCAGAAACTTTCAGCTGCTCATTCCATGTCCGATCTAGTAGGAACGCACTTCAGGCCCAAGACGGATTCTGTAAACTCGATGGAGGACACTGGTGAGATCGGTAGACATTCTGTATGCGTTTCATTTCCTTCTCAGCTTTACGATGAATCGGGATCAAGATTTGATTTTGTCTGAAAGCAGATGTTTGATGTTTTGTATGATTTCTAGGAGATTCTTCTGTAGGTTCTGTGGTGTTTCAGGGGGTTTCTGGGGTCTTTGTTGTTAGTGTCCAGGTGGTCAATAGGTTGTTGCAAGGATGTGGGCTGCTAGGATTTCGCAATTTGATTGCCGTCACTTCATGTGGTTGTTATGGATTTACTCTGTGGTTTCATTGCAATCCTAGGCAGATCTTAGCTCACAGTAAGATGTTGCGAGTGTGTGAAAGCATTTCAAATTTGCAAATAGCATATTATTGAAAAAAGAAGTAGATCATGGCTGACATAACAGCAGTTGTGCTGAAACTAATTCAAGGAAATAGATTTTAAAAAACATTTTTACTTGTTTTTTACTTATTTCTAGATCCAGCTGATAATGTTTATTTTTTAATATCGCTGATTCAGGTGGCGTTGCTCCCCACCGCCGCTCTCAGAGCGAAATGCCTGGGTACCAGGATGGCGAGACAGGGGGCGACCCATTCCCGGAGATGCCGCCTAAATTCGCCACGCTCCCACGAAACCGCAACCCCTTTGAGTCGGACCAGGGGCAGATGTGGGACAAAAAGGAAAAGAAGGAGAAGGTGAGCTTACTGGAGCGCGTGACTGGGAAGAAGGAAGGGAAGAAGACGAGCAACGGAGGGCGAGCAGGAAGTTCAGGGGACCTTCGCTCTCCAAATCCATTCACCACTGAAAGCGATACCAACCCCTTCCTGCCACATCACATGCCCAGGTACAGATACAAATTTCTGAAGGTCGATAGCGTGATTCGCAGTCGTAAATGAACGTCAATAGGTGTGAGAGTGGTTTTGTATTTTCGGAAAGATCAGAGGTGATTCAGAGGTAATCAGTTTAAAAATCAAGAAATATGCAACTTCGCATCCTGTGTCTGAAAATATTTTTTTTTTTACTGCTGAAGAAAATTAGAAACCAGAAACCTTTTGGCCCAAAATCAAAAATCCTGTTACGTCAGTAGTTGAAGAACATGTTGTTGCTATGGCGACAACTTAAGCAGTTTTCTTTTTTCTTTCTTCCTTTTTTTATACATGCACAGCACATTTTTTAAAAGAGGAAATAATTAGAAATATTTTACTCCGGGAAAATGATGATAAAAAAATTGTACTCGTTCAATCACTAAGGAAACCTTCCTTGAGACCAGAAGTGCAATCGATGACCTTCTGCATCTACCTAAATAATGATGTTTTAGAAACTTAGACTAGATTTTAGCAGATTCCCTGGTCCTGGCATCAGATCCTGCATCAGATCCTGCATCAGATCAGTTTAGCCTTGTGCCCCTGAAGATTGAGAGGATTGAGAAGATTTTTATCAGTGCCATTAGGTTCCATTCAGGCAGGCTGTTCTAACAAGAGTCTTCCGAGCCTCTTTAATGAGATCTGATAGAGACACAGACAAGTCAATTAAGCATTGGACTGCAGGCTACTCTTACTCTACACAGCTTCAGGTCAACGGTCAGTGAAAGAAGAACGTGTAGAGGAAAACGTGATTTTAACAATGTAGTGCCTATTGAGAGTGAGCCGTAGGTGGACCTTTTTTTTTTCTTTCTTCTAAATAGAGTCTAAAAGTGAGTCTATATACAGACTCTGCTTGTCAAATTGTATTTCTCTGAATACAATATATAAGTAAAATGTTTGTCACACTTGTATGCTTTTACTGATTAAAATCAAGCGAGAAATTTGATCGGAAACACGCCTTCCGATTGAATGAGGTGTAAAATCAGTTTGAAAAGAAAGAAAATTGTATAAATAGGATACTAAGAGGATGACGTAGTATTACACCACAGCGATTTGTGAACACTAGATTAGTTCATTAGAATAATCATTTCTTTTGAAGTTAATAATAATTAAAAAAACATTACCTGTTTTGACTGCTGAGAAAAAAAATGTAAAATTCTTGACAAAAATTGTGAGCTACTACAGAAACGATAAAGCTATTAGCACAAATGCTTTATTTTAAACTCATACGAATCTTTGAAAAAAAAAATTTTATTATATAATTTTTTGGGGGGGTGGGGAACTCATTTTGATGCCTTGCGTAGTAAAAAAAAATGTATGCCGACATTTTCCTCAACTAAAAATGAACAGAAATGTTTTTGGATATTGTATCCTGTACGATAAATTCAAGTATTTCAGATGCAAAATGATGAAACGAAGGCACTGTGTGTTCCAGTTCAAGCCTGCAGGACTTTGTGACTCTTTTTCTCTGATTTGAAATGTACTTAAAAGGGTTTATTGTGGTTAATGTCCGAAATGATTGACAGGAAATAGACAGGCAGTTCTCTGTAACAGCGTGGGAGGTGACAAAGTCACAATCTGCTCTCCATTTCCTGTCTGCTCCTCAACCGTCTTTTCTATGACAGCGTTTAAGATTAGACCCACCTATGATTTATACCTTCACCCTGTAAAGTGGCAGAACACACTTTCATTGAGTCATTATCAAACTGAGAGTTCGTGTGTGTGTGTGTTTCTTCTTATCCTGTTTTGCAGCGATCCTGCCAAAAAACCTGTGAGCAGTGAAGACTTGAGTAAGAAAAACGCTTCCCCGGAGAAAAAACAAGGAAAGAAGACCACGAGAGAGTCTGTAGGTTTTGTTTTCGTACACAACGCTGGGTCTCATTTATCAAAGTTTGAGTTAAATTGTGTGTAAATGTGTGTAAGTGATGCTCGGAGTGTCAACTGAAGGCAATATTATATGTTTAATATGACAAATACGGAGGGGGGGGAAAGCATTGTGCTTTTTTAGGAAAGTAAGCAAAAAAAAAAGAGAGCGTTTTTACAATAACAGCAAATCCTGCAGTGGTTTATTTCACTTTATAGCAATTTGGCGGTTTATTAAAGAAGTGTTTTATACATTTTATTCATTTGTAGTTACAATGAATGCTATAATGTTCATGTTATTACTAATGTGCAGTAGATAGAAATAATTGCTTCCTTAGCAACCTTTTTATTTTTTCCATCGCTAGAAGCAAAAAAATTTTTTTAAATAAATAATTAAATACAAATACAGTTTGTCATGTAACAGAGAATTTCCTGGTTCGTAGCAGTGGCTCAAGCCATGAGCCGTTCGATTATAGATTATATTTAT